>OX235274.1:87546138-87582569 GCA_944472155.2 Trichobilharzia szidati
ACTCCTAGGTCAACAACACTTTGGAGTTTAGGCAAGTCAAGAGATTCAAGTACCAGTTTAATGTTTATTGAGGGTGCACCGAAACAGATCCAACCACATTTGTTAAGGTTGAATTTTAGGTTCCATGTGGAGGACCATGCAGTTACTCGATCTAGTTCTTCCTGAACAGCTTTCTGAAAGTACCCTAAGTCATCACAGTGGAATGTGTAAGCTACTTTAAGATCATCTGCAAAGATGAATGGTTTGCCTAGTGAGAAACAGCTGCATATGTCGTTGACATATAGAGTGAATAGGAGGGGGCCTAAGACGCTACCTTGAACTACTCCAGAAGTGACTGGACTAGGTTTAGAGTTTACAGAACCCAGTCTAACTACTTGGGACCTATTGTTAAGGAATGATTCAATCCATCCTAATAATGGGTTACTTATTCCTAAGGAGTTTAGCTTATTTATTAGAAGCAAGTGGTCAACGCGGTCAAAGGCTTTGGATATGTCGAAGTAGATGACAAGTACTAGTTGTTGTTTGTCGCGGCTGCTAGTTATGTAGTTAAAGAAGTCAACGTGACATGTCATGCATGATCTGGATTTTAGGAATCCATGTTGGTTGGGACTTAGAATATTGCAGCTGAGCATATGTTTGAGGATATCATCTTTAACTATTCGTTCAATGATTCTAGATACTATGGGTGTAATATTGATTGGCCTATAGTTGTTGACTTCAGTTTTTGATCCGGATTTGTGTTTAGGTACTATAAATGTCGTTTTCCATTTATCTGGATAGGTTTGGCTTTCTAGGGACATTGTAAAAATCTTAAGTAATAAAACGGAAATGTCAGAACCACCGTGTTTATAAAGATACGATGGTATACCGTCAAAACCGGCACTACTAGAGTTTTTAAGAGTATTAACGGCTTGGTTAATATTAGAGTAAGTGAAATGAACTGTAGTGATTTGTTTCAGCGTTGAAGATGAAGGGAGTTCTATTTTAGATTGTAAACCGAGAAGTGGACTTGTAGGCTTAAGGTAGTTAGCTGCAAACGTCTCATTAAACAGTTCACACATGTCTGCATGTTTGCTGTATAGTTTGCCCTTGTTTATAAGGAGAGAAATTTTATGGCTTTGGCGATTCATTCGTTTCTTTAGTATTTCTGTGAGAGCACCTACTCTGGTGGTGCTGGCTAGTGCCGTGCATTCTTCATTTCTCATACGCAAGTTATGAACTTGCGAGATGGAGCTAAGAGTACTAAGTATTGACCCTAGTGTACTAAAGTCGTGTCGCCTGAAGTAACTTGTTGACAGTCTTTTCAGTTTCCTACGATCCTTTGGCTTTATGAATGTCTTTCTATGTGGGGAAAACTTTAGTGTTTGAAATGGGATGACAGCATCTAAGCATGTGTTGGAGTTATAGTAAAAGATGTCTAGAGCTTTCGAGAGGCTATCAGTATAGAAGTACTCACTCCATTCTGAGGATCTTAGCATTGATTTTACTAGAGTCCAGTCTGCCTTACTGTAGTTCCTGTAAGTTATTTGTTGTGAAGTAGGGGTATGGGTTGCATTGCTACTTGACGGAAGTGGCAGTGCACACAGCACTGTTTTGTGGTCACTCCCTGAAAACTCAGAACCTACTAGGGTAGAAAGGGGACTTATATTGTGGCAGAAGATTAAGTCTAGTACGTTATTACCTCTTGTAGGGGTTGTGACGGTCTGCTTCCAGCCAAGTATATCCAGTGTGCCTAAGAACTTATCAAGTTTAGTTGGACCTGTGGGTATTTCCCAGTTGATTTCTGGTAAGTTAAAGTCTCCACATAGGATCTTATGATCGTAGTGGAGGGTGGATAATTGTTCTAGAGTATTAATAAGTTGGGTCTCGTAATTACTAAAGGTGCCAGGTGCTCTGTAGGTGCATCCAATTAATACTATTGCGTTATTTAAGTGTAAGTTAACCCATAAAGTCTCAGGCATGTTAAGTGTACTACTTTCTAGCTGTGATACAGTAAGTGCATTCAGAAAGTACATAAGACAACCCCCTCCCTTACCACCTTCCCTGTCACACCGAAAGTGTGTATAGTTATCTAAGCTTATCTCTTCATCCAGTATGTTCGAGTTACACCAGGATTCAGTGATGACAATTATAGGGGGTTTGTATATTACTGTGAGTGCTCTGAGCATCGGTAGTTTATTTAGAACGGATCTAGCATTTATGAGGTTTAGGTAAAGATGAGATTTGAAATAGCATCTGAAGTACTTAAGTTCGTCAATCAGCCCCGAATGTGGTTCAGCACCCAGTAGTACTGTTTGACATGACGACCCTATGTTGAGAGGAGTTTCAGCATCATGTTCACCTATGTCTATCGAGTTGGTGTGTGCTGTTTTCGGTGAAGAATTGAGCGTTGGAGTACTGGATGTGCTATAGGCTAAGGCACTTTTATTTTTAGTTAAGCTAGAAACGGGGGTAGGGATCTTAATTTGACCTAAACTTGTGCATGTACCAAGTGTGCTTAGTGGATGCGGGTGAGCTAGACTGTTCCTACATTCATGCAAAGGGGGAGCCAGCACTAGCGGTTTAGGAGTGTTAGCATCCCTACCAGCTGTTTTTTCAACGCTGACAGGGACGCAGGGGATAAAAAATGATTGGGACCTTGTGAAGACCATGGTCTATTATTCCACCTATTGTTAGGTACTAGTGGTGTCCTTGTAAGGGTTTCGAATGTACTGCTTTGTGGGTTAGTTCCCAGCAGACTTGTACCGTATATCCGATCAAAATTTATTAGCGTGCCATACTGTGTGTGCCCTGAGTTGTTGGTGGTCGAGATCTGACTATTGTCACTTGTACTCTTGAGGGTGGCATTGTTTTGGCGTTGGTTATCAGTATGGGCCATGGTGCTATTTCGCACGTTGTGGGTGCCAATACTATTGACCGTGGGGAATGTGGGCTTACTTATACTGCCATTGTTGTTGTTGGCATGATTTGGGGTCATATTCTTCTCTTTTTTACCAATGGACTTATGGCTAGGAGAGGAAAGGGTCAACTTTCGGGGGATTTTGACTTTTTTTCTTGGATTATTTAGTGACATGTCTAAATCTACGGTGGTAGGTGGTATAGTTTTATTGGCTATTAGATTACAATTTAGCGGCCTTTCGGTTGGTGTCGCTCTCTGAGAAGATAATTCTGTGTGGTTAGAGAGGGGTGGTGCGGTGGATTCTACGGTGTCTCTCAAAGGGTTGGGTATAATTGCTGCTTGCAATGTCCTATTGTTTATTCCACAGTTAGACTCAGTGTGATAATTATATACGCGCCTTTCTATGACGGTCTTGTCCACCGCAACCTTTATTAGTTTGTAATTTCTGGCTTGCAGTGGGGTGTGTTGGGAGTGGATAAATTTTCTGGCCTCAGCAGGTGTTTCGAACTGAAAACGAATAGGACAACACTTTTCATGTTGACTCTTCTTCAGCCTGTAGCACTTAGTCTTGGAGTTGGGCATTTTCGCCTCACTAAGTAGGATGCGCTGTACCTTTTTTAGTGCCTCATTATCCGGAACGTTGTAGACAATAGCATTTAATTTAGCATCTAGTCGTTTTGTTACTTCTGTAGTAACAAAGTTAATTAGGTTATCCACCCTAGATACCGATTCACTGTCAAGTTTGTTAAGGTCTACAGTTTTCATGAGAATAGTTAAAGGTGTCAGTTCACAGACCTGCAGTCTGATTTCACTGATCTGACCTGATAAATTGGAGATTTTGGTATTGGTATCGGAAATTCCAGGATCTACTGACTTATTGTTTTTTAAGTCCCTTAACTCGGCCTTAAGTTCTCCTATAGACAACTTTAGAAGTTCTATTTCTGAAGATAGTACTGAAACAGAGCTTGAAGCCTGGAGCTTTTCGATAAGCACATAAGGTGTAGGGAGGGTTTCTGTATGAGCAGAGGGTACTGAATTTTTGGGAGTTGTGCTAATACTAGCTGTCAGTATAGTTTTATCCTCAGTTTCAGCTCGACGCTTACGACGTACAAGTGAGTTTTGTGGCTCACTATAACCATTTGTAGGAAGTATGTTGCTTGATGTAGCAATCAACGACTTAAAATTAGTCATCAGTTTTACAGGGGATTGAGTTCGCTGCTTTTTACTTTGGTTAACCATAACTATTTGATATGAGAGTTAATAGTTATAGGTATGGAAGTAGTAGAGGACTTGTGCAAGGATTACAACAAGATAAATTTTATGTAACGAATCACGCAAAAATGTAACGCAAACGTTGGACGTACCGCTACAGACAATACCCACAACATAATAAACAACACCTTCAACGACATCAAATTCACAAGAGAAGACGAATATGAAAACAAAATCCCATTTTTAGACGTCTTAATCAAACGAACAACTACAGGAAAATTAGAAACCCAAGTATACAGAAATCCAACGCATACGGATCAAATACTCAATTACAACATTTACAACCTAAATCGCACAAAATTAGCTGCATACGTACATTGTTCAAGAGAGCCAGGACTCATTGCAGCACTCCCGCCTTGAGGAAAATTGAAGAAAATCATCTTATGGACGTCTTCCAAAGAAATGGATACCCACGAAACTTCATCAAAAGACATCTACCCCCAGCTCAACCAACCAAATCAAAGGCCACCAGCGAAAACACAAAGAAAGTCGTCCTACCATATATAAAAGATATCTCCGAAATCACTGCAGGACTATTCAAACCTTTTGGAATCGATGTCGCTCATAAACCAACAAAGTCACTACACTCAGTTCTATATAAACCAAAGGACTCAAAGGCAAAAGAAGACAAAACTAACGTCATCTACAAGATAAGTTGTAACGACTGCGACAAACATTACATTGGTCAAAGTGGACGCCCTCTTCGTCTTCGCATTCACGAACACAAACTAGCTGTCAAAAGACACGACATACACTCCCTCATATCACTACATGCAGACAACCACGGGCACCAATTCGACTGGGACAATGTTCAAATCTTAGACAAAGGGAACTGCAAAAATGCCAGAGAATTCCTAGAGGCCTGGTATTCAAATGAATCAGCAATCAATAGACACATAGAGATTGACAAAATATACCAATCCATACGAAGAAATTCACACAAAAACAAAGTCAAACTTCAGGTCAAGGAAACAGTCAACACCAAAACAAGTGAACTGGAAAGTAAGAAGTCACACGAAAACAACCAATCACGTTCAAGGTTACTAGAAGAGATGACTAATGAACTCATAGAGAATTCTTAAAGCTCACTTCACATCGAAGTATGCGCTGAAGATGCTGCTCAGTAGAGCAATGAAAGCTTCGCAACCAAACCATCCAGCTCAGAGAACACAACCACACCAAAACAAAAATTATAGGCAGCATCGACTTTAAATGTAACCATCATCATCACGCTCAATGGGGCGATTTGCGCCAGTTTCGATCCTAAGCATTCCAAGCATGAAATATTTCCGTACCCTTTTTACTTTCTGTTTTTCTTCTGCGCGTGTACTATGGAATATAAATGAACAGTAATCAAGGGATCGATAAGCAGAGACCTTGAGTGGGAATATTCTGGATTCACTTCGACGCTCGTCTGAATACACGCTGCGAGAATGATATATGTAAAAATTCCAGTCCCAGGTCAAATAGACGTTTCATTCCGGCCTTGAAATGTCAGGTCAAGTTCTAGGTTGGAGCCACCAGTGAACAGTCGACCACATTTGTCAACATTAAACTTGAGTCGTTGGGTTTCGATCTTCCTATATGGGGTTTACAGATATGCCGAAGTATTTGTTCTCACGTATGTTGAGCACGTTTTGGTAATCTTCAAGTAGAAGTGGCTTACCCATACCAAAGCACTCCATAAACCGCTGACACATAATGAACTGAAGGAGACTTAATACACCTCCTTGAATGTCACCACTGTTTATTGCCTTAGGCTGGAGGTCATAAGGCCAGCATTTGTTGTCCGATTTTTGTCACAAAGAAGTGATTTTGTCCAGTTCCGGATAGAGTTAAAAATTCTCAGAGAGCGTAACAAACCGACTAGCGGACTGTGTGGAACTCTGTCAAAGGCTTTCGTTGTATGAAAAATAAAACAGTGACTAGTTCTCTCTTATCTCTTCTATAAGTGGAAGAAAACAAAAATTTCTGTATGGTTAATGGAGAGTGACCTTTTGTCGAGGAATCTGCGTTGTGATGGGTTGACTAGTTTATGTCAAATATTCTGACATCTGGTCACTGACTGTTTCGGCCATGATTTGTGATGTAACCGGTGTTATATTGGTAGGCCTACGGTAGCAAGCACTAGTTTCGTCTTATGCCGTCTGCTCAGGCAATTCGTGAGTGTTTTCAAAATTCAAGGGTAGGTTCCTGTCTCTGATGAGAGAAAAAGGGCAGAAATTAAACGTCACGTACAAGGTCATTTATGGAGTGAGACGCTCAAAGGTCATTTTCGTCCATGTTAGTCGGCCATGTTGGATTGCAGTTCCGTTTGCTAGCCAAGCAGTCAGCTAAGGAGACAATGGCACAATATAAATGAAGTTGAGGTATTTTTTATACACTGAGTCCACATAACTCATATTACACTACACCAAACAGTGCAAGTATACATGAAATCCACTTAGAAATAACCTCTCAACTTACGATAATTCCTGTCCAAATATACATATGGTGAGACAAATCCACATGATTACTTCTATTCCCACAGAAGGTTCTGTTAACATTTACAGGTGATTTCGAAGTACTGATAGAATTCTTTTGTGAAAAAGGACTGTTCTTCACACGAAAATAGGCTGAATTAATATCCTGAGACGTGAAGTCTCCATTGAATGATACCATGAAGAAAGGTGATGAAATTACCCTTCAACTATCCTATCTTTCTCACTATAGCGATATTTTGCTACAGTTCGCCTGAAACACTGATCGTTGCAACCAATATGCTAGGGGGTGTCGCAGTCAGATTACATGACGCGGACACCAAAATAACAGGCCAGAGAATGGGAATTCTCATCAATCCAGATAACATATAACACAATTTCATTAAAAATTATTGACAAAAAAATTTCCAAGTGAAATTTTAACAGCGGTACTAGAACGTGATATTTAACGTCTACCGAGAAAAAGTACACTGAGAAACAAGGTTACTACACCCATGCAGCATTTAATGTATGTCGTCTGTTCTGCAACAACTGTTACCTTTGAATGCCTTAAGCACTGAAGTAATATTTCGTATATTAAAGCTGATGTTACCTGATTTTTAGTTATTTTCGATGGTTTTTTGAGATTTGCGATTGCGTGCGCTTCGGTGTCACTGGGAAGCCAACGGCTGAAGGGTTCATTGATAATCTGAGGGTCATCGCAGATTATACCTTCATGTTTCAAGTGACTAATATTGCGATCTTCGATGTTTTTGAGGCATTTTCGCGAAATCTTGGAAAGTTCATGAGTTTTAGCGATTTCCACAACTGCTTTATTTTCCTCAAGTTGTGCCGTCATCCTGTTTCTCGCCTCAAGCAGTCCAAGAGTTTCATGCATGTGATATAGTGCATTAAATTCTTTAATTAAATAGAATTTCCTCCGTATTTTTCTTAGTTCCATATACATAGAGTCGGTACCTTTGGAGCAGGTTATAACCGTGCGATTGTATCCGTTGCCAAACTGACAGCCTCAAAAGACATCCACTATTGCTTCTAAGTTATCAGTGGTGAGACACCCTCGGTTCAGAACTTTTAAGAGCACTGATAGGAATTCTCAGTCAATATTCTTATAGTCCCTACATCTTTAGTATACTGGGGAATTTTGAGGTGTGTATTTGGTCGTTGTTTGAAGAGAAAGAGTGCAATACAACATGTCGTAACTAATGTATCGGGATCGGCCCTATTTGGTGACTGAGGATTAAGTCAGGAGTATTGTCATGCCATGTGAGAAGGCGCACTCACTACTTCCACCCGCCCACATCTATATCTTCCAGAAGCTATTCGTGGACTCTAAGTTTTGCGCTGGTGTCCGAATTCACCTCAGGAAGTCTGAAATCGCCACAGACTTCTTTGTTGTTGGATTCCATTGTAGCTACATCCCCTAAGAATTCTTCTATGGCTTAATAGTGGTTTCGGAGCTCTGTGTGTACATCCCCTGAGAATTTGTTTTCATTTGTGTGGATGGCTATCCACTCAGATTCTGGAAATATTGAATTTAATGGATTTAAAGGCATACGTTATGTACCCACCTCCTACTCCTTCTTAAACTCTGTCACTCCTGTAAATGTCGTGGTTATCGGTTTCCAGCTTTTTACCTCGTATATCGGTATTTAGCCAGGTTTTAGTTGTCAAGATTAATGCTGGCTGTTTTATGTTTACCTGGCAGTGGGGCGAAGTTCTTTTTTGAAGGGAGACAAAACGTTCGGAAGAATAATTATTAGAAAGCCAGAGTTGTCCGAGGAATACTTAATACGATAACGTGACCATCTCGAACTCTTGGCTGCCTATTTTGTGTACGGAAGACTTTTGAGACGATACAGGAGCGAATTCTGTACTATTTATCGAATGAGTTGTACGGTAGGAGGTCATACTGTTCGCTGCAAATGAAAACGATCACCTAGTATATTTAGATTTTTAGCAACAAAAGGAGGGCACTTGGAATCATTTCCAGGTGCCACTTGTCTTGTCTTGCTATTCATGTTTAAGATTTCCTTGGGGATTCTACCTTCTAGGTCTCTCACAGCTACATATTTACTGATTTTTATCACGCGTGTACTTAGAATAGTTGTGACCCAATCCACATCCGTTATGTTGATGAAAGTTAACACATCTAATCCGAGAGTTCGGATGCAGATATTCCTTATGTGATATCCAACGGTGCTAATTTACTCAGCTATATGTTCCTACAATTCCCTTTATGTCCTCTTGCGAAGCTACGCATACTGCTAGACATCTTACATTCTAAGTTATTATGGAGGCTTTGAGTCTCACTGTCCCGGTAATTTAGTTAGGTGTCCACTGATTACCCGCTAACTCGTGATTTTGTGTGCGTAGAAATGCATTTATCACTAGCCTTTGCCTCAGCAGATCGCTCTTACTTCGGTTATTATTCCTAGCTGGGAAGAGTGCACTTTTTCTTACATGCTTCGCCTCCTTCCTAGAACCTTCTCTTATTTTCTATGTTTGTATGCTTCCTGTTAGGCCTATACAGAAGGTGTGTGGACGCCAGGAGTGAAAAAGATTCGAAGCTTTCTTCAGTTGCTGCTGTGAAACTCCTTGGCATGGCTCTACCTGGACCGTGGTCTACCAGTAGCTGCTAGCTATACGTAGTGGGCGCATCTTTATCTACTTTATGTCCAGGATCAGCAGATTCCCAAGGGGTACTCCCATGTGCTTTCAGATTCCTACAAGTGGAACTGCACCTTTTAGGCCTCTGCTATCATATCGCCGAGTGTGAATAATAGTGGTGACTGACGATAATGAAAGCTATGTTGATTTTCTAGTCGATTATTCTCTGTGTCGAAGCCAGTGAATTCCAGAAGACTCACACAGCAAGGGGGGAAACGTGTATTTCCAAAACAAGCAAGGGACAAAATAACTGAGGGCAGGAAAATATGTGGCATATATTGATCCTGTAAAAATGCCTGAAAAAGAATCTCTAACAACATACTAGATTCCGGTTGGTTAACGCCCACTATGTGATAAAATGTAAGTAATTGTTATCCAGTCGACAAACCAATGAGACAAACTGTGGACGCATCACTTTTACTAGGCTTTTGTGTCATTTGTTCACTTAATCTTACGCTCCTGTCGCCCCGTGCTCCATTGCCTTTCGATACCTTAGCACTGACATTGGACTTCTTATGGGATATGTACGTGAACGCACCCGAGATGTTCTTGGCCACTTGTCTCTGGTTAGGTCTTTTACTTGGGACTATTTTGACGTGCTCAAATTTTGTAGAAGTAACCAAACATTTCCCAAACTATTAGGATATTATGTATCCGGAACGGTAGAGTATGGGACAGGTGTGCCTTGGGTCTTTTTGTTTAGCTGGATGCACTGACAAGGTGAACTTGAGACGTTTAAAGCCTTCAGAAAGGAGTGCTGAACAAACTTCATGGGCTCCTTGTCTGGTTTAGCACACACCTTAGATACTTGTACTTAATCAACTACAGTCGGCAGAAAATCACTGGCGTTCCACAACTGCTTCGCACTTTCCAATTGAGTATGAATTATTTTAGATTTCATATCAAGGAGTTTTGAAATTGTAAGACCTCTAGTTCTTTTCTGATATGCAAGACAGTTTCAGGTGTGCGGTCAAGTAGATCTTATTTCACCATGGCGAATTCATGTTGTTATTGATTTGACTAAGTTGTAAAGCTCTACCTTTTCTGACGGAGCATTTTCCACCCGTAATAAAGTAGTCGGCATTATTTTCAATCCATTTAAATTAGATGAACTACCGATAGTAACTGATTAACGGGATGGTGATGAGTTACTAGAAGAACTTATGCTATCTTCTTACGGACGCGGTTTCCGGAGTTTGGCCCACTTTTATGAGGGATCATGAGAGCGAATATCAGGGAAGACGCGTGCAAAATTGTCGCTAAATTCGAACGCACCGAGCGATACCTGACCAACAACAAGATCTAGTCTCCACCAACGGAAGAAACAGAAAAAATCACTTTCTTCACATGTCTCATTAGTTATCATCGTTTCAGCCGCAAGTGGGGCAATTGAAATGGGAATGGGAAGAGCGGTACAGGTGTTCCTTACCTTATAATCAATTTGAAGACTCACAACACTTCCTGCGAGGGACAGGTTCGTAATTTTAACACTAATGTAATCTATATGATTCAGAGTCTTGCCCCATTTATCGCCAAAAGCACTTCCAACAGACTGCTGTAGCTTGCTGTCAATAGACCCATTATCTCTGTACTAAAGGTTAGACGATCGGCCAGGAAATAGAAATGGATGGAGCATACGCTGAAAAGAACTTCGAATCACATCATGTATCATTCAGGCTTTAGACTGGATCTCGACTGAGAAGTGGTCAGTCGGCGGCCAGTCCAATTTTGAATTGTAGAAAATCATGTGGGGAGGAATTAAATTTGTGAGCAGACGTGTAACCACCGTTGAAAGACGACAAGGAAAAAAGCGCGGTTAATATGCGCTGGTGAAGCCCCTAGTTGTGCCTGGAACGCAAGGCATGAGTAATGGAAATAGTGCATCAGATTTTCACAAACGGCATTGTTTTCCAACATGAGCTGTAAACCAAACATTTGACCACGGATTAAGAGTCAAGTGGGTAGATTTTAACTGGTACGTGCTGTTCCAGCTGGATAAAACTTTTTGCCTTAAAATATCAGCTCACTGATCATGTGGAATAACCATATAATTAGCCGAGCTTTCTAGTCATATTACCATTTCTCTGGGGGGGGGGATGAACCTCTGTCTGTCTACTCAGTATTCTCTCTTTCTCAGTGTGGGAACAGTAGCTGAGTGATCAGTCGTATATTATTGTACGTTTTCTGTTAGTAGAATGAAACCGAATTCACTAATACCAAAGTCACCGCATAAGGACTCTAGGAAATTATGAGCTCCCATTGAGGTTTATTCAAAACTTTAGTGTGAAAATACTTCATAAATTACATTTGGCGTAGGTCGAGCCTGGTTTGGAATACTGGGCACATTTTCATAATTAAGCATCAACTTGGTCCATTACGCCGACTTAATATTCAAGTGGTGAAGTAATCGTCCATTAGCATAAGGAAAAGGCGAACAACTTAAGTGAGTTTCCACCTTTCGAGATGCTCTTATATCGCTTTGCAAGTTATTCAGAAGAATAACCCCGACTTAGCGTGCCATCTGTAGGCGAATTTATGTCAGAGAATCGAATCACTGAGTGATGTAGGCTTACTAAAAGATTATTGCTGAGAAATGTATCTTGGAGCTCAGGAAATATAAGGTCCCTCGTAGTGGTTCATGTAGCAACCACTTTCCCAAACAAATATTTTCTACTGTTTCAAACTGTCCATGAAACATTTTTCAAAATAATGGTTGCTGAACAAAGAGTATTCTTTCCGACAACTTCATCATCTGGTTCTACAGTTATAAACACATTATAGTGAGTGAATTAGTGTTGTTAACAACATTAATGCTTAAGTAAAATCGAATCAATAATAATTTCAATGGTTTACATTTCAGTAGCACCAACATAACAGTGCGCTGAATATCAGGGGAATTTAGGGAAATAATAGTATGAATTCACGAATTTATAGTTTATTTTCTTCACTTAACTATATGGCAGATATACATTTGCAAGATTAGATGGGATACTTAGCGCGAGTTTAGTAAGTGCGCTACTTCTGCAATGATGATTCGCTCTGCCTCATTCGTTACAAATAATCTATGGAGAGGTAAGACTGTATAATTTTCTGATTTGTCTGAAGCACACTCAAAACTCATTACAAGTCTGTACACGAAACAATGCGCCAATCACTCTACTAATCCAGAATATGCAAATAAAACTGAACCATATGAAGTTTTTAAGTCGCGTTTCGTCAACGCATTCGATGATCCGAAGATTGACGGTTGGTGGGCTCGAACATGGATGCAAAGACTTCACCTTGAAGATGCTGTGCCACCCCCAGAAGTTGTGATAAGTGGTCTCAAAGCATGCAGACGCCTAAATGACATCGCACTTGCTATTAGGTTCATGGAAGCCGTTAAGGTATGCTACTTTCTTATCATATTATTCTGTAGTTCAAATGTCAAGTTTGTAAAGGCGCATGGGAATGGCTTCAGAAAGAAGTGGAACCCACCATGAAGGAACTGGGTCTACCAACTCTAGAGCAACTTGGTTATGACAAACCCGAATTGGCATTACTGGACCATGATGAGTAGTAGAAGCACTCTGTAATTTAGCCAAATACACATAGAACTATTCTGCCCACTAGAATTCCTGCTTATTCATGCTATAGAAAGTTGATGTGCAGTGCAGCTTATAATGGGGTCCTCTAAAGTACTTATTTCTCAGTCCGTCGACTTCATGAATACTACCACATATTCGTATAGTTAGGATAGTTGTAATTGTTCAGTGTCACGACTGACAATGAGTAAATATATTTGAAATCGTGGTATTGTTCTTTCATCCGATGTTTGTAATTGGTTTTCGCTACATATGTCGATTAGTTCAAAGACGATTATTTAGTGCCGCTTCGTTATAACGCTTTGAGAGACACAGTCACTTTAGCTGTGGCCGACTTAGCAATGTGGGTCAGACTTCCGTCTGTAGGGATGCAAACTTCGTTCATGTCATGCTTATGGCTTCATTTATGTACCATAAAAAACATTGTGATCATATGTGAGAGTGCTTACTTGTGATATGCATGCTCTTTATCCGTAAATAGTCGTGAAAACCCTTATCATTTATACCATGTGTGGAATTCTAGGTAATTAGCTTACTGAAGACTTTATTTTAAGTGAGTAGACAGGTAAGGTAGATCACTCGTTGTAGGCTTTTTTTAGAGGTTTAGAGAAATGAGCATTTACCTTTTTGTGGGAGGGGGGGGGGGGTAAAGTAAAAGTACTATCACTATTAGCAGCCCTTTGAATCTTTTAAATACCGCATTGAAGGATTTTATGATATTTTGAAATCACACATGGTATATGTATGTCTGACTTAAGCATCGGACTCACTGGTGAGTCGCGGTTTCAAATCGCTCCACTTACGTTGACCTGAGCAACTGTGTAGAGCAAGCAAATCTCACACAATAAATAGGGTTCACGGCCTGGTATTTGAGAATCCTGTCCTTCGTAACTGAGTTTAATGGGACTAATCATCTGTTTGCAATTCCATATTATAATATTAAGTTTACCTTTATGCTGGTAGCGTGTTCATACAGTATCTTCTTCCGTGTTATCTGCTGTATATTAGTTTGTAAAATTAATTTCCTGTATAGCACGAAGGGAAATTTAGTAGTTGTTGAAGGTTTCCATACGGACCTGATACCCACTAAAGCTTGCTATTAAGTAAAAATTATTCTAGTAATTCCTTTTAAGTATGCTCGTTTCCGGTATTTTGTGATTGTTTCACATAATTTTGATTGATTTAACATTGTGATACCTTTACAAAAAACAACTGGCAATTCATAACTGTCTTTGAAGTACATGCATCGCTTCACTCAACTAGTCCGAAAGCTTATGTTAAAGTTTATTAATCTTGGTTCTGTTTATTCCGATGATAGGTGGACTTAACAGTTTTCTCGAATCATTGGTGCCAGCGCACGACAGTAATCTAACTGACTGTGTTGACTTAAAGAATTTTTCGCATTGGTAGTTAGCAGGTGAACTAAAGGCAACTACTCTACTCATTTTGACGTTATGCTGGGCATATAAAAGATGAAATCGAAGTACTGTTTAGGGGGAAGTATTATCATAAGTAGGCATTTTTTTCGGTCAGTATTTTAACCGTCCTCCCTTTTTAGTTCGTGAGTTTGAAAATATACTTTCGATACGGTTTACAGTTTTCGCCTTCGTTGGTAGCTTTATTTGACTTGAAATGCAACTTTGGAAATGACTTTTGATGTCATGTACTATGCCAGCTTTATCTGACGTCATTTGGATTGTGTAATCACTCAGAACTCATCCAGATACTTCAATACAATGGTTAGTATTGTACGCACATCTGGGAAACTGACTTAGTAAGTGAATGGTAGTATTCATGTTACTAAACCTGGTAATCAACTACATACGTAGTGTAGAGACTCGGAGCACTACATGGGCGTAAAGATCTATAAGCAAAGCAGAATCTGAACATTTGACCAACTATTTAAGGGTGAAATGCCAAACTATGGGTCACAGTCACCAGCCCTCCTCAGATAGTATCACTAGTCTCCATACAATAGACATGGAACATTGCTAAGTGCATGGAAATGCAAGTGGTTGGTTGTCTTTTCCAGTGGTTAAAAATAAGCTAACAAATCTCTGCAAACGTATTCGAGCCTGGCTTCAATTTAGGCAATAAGTGGGACTGACAATATCATCAAAATATCTGAACATTTCACAGGCCATAGAGCTATCATCCAATTGTCTATCCTCCTTCTCGAGCATAGATGGGGTGTAGATATCAGTCATTAAAATCTCATTAACGGTAACGACACTGTTTTATGTATGATATGCCACAAACCAGAAAGTTTTCATAGTATACTTGCGGGCATTGTTGGGAATGATGTCCAGAGCTTGTCATTCGCAGTAATTGAGGCACCAGCCGTGCTTCCATCAGAAGCATGGAATACCTGTTTTGCGAAGCACGCAGTTTGGGGGCGAACTGTCACCACAGTTATTTTGCTATTACAAAATATTTAAACCACAACCGATTACCTATTTGACAAAGTAAATGGCTACGGCCTGTATAGGATAAGATGATACCATCATTTATCTCCCCAGCTTTCTTTCAGCTGCGTTTAATCCGAAAAGTTAATTAAGGATATGTATGTAGAATTTTACTATCGCATTTGAAAAAGTGACATGATGGCCGATAAGTGGAGAATCCAAAATTAATAAACATCGTTCAGAAATCACATTTATGCAGCGTATATACAGAATTTTCAAGTTTAAACAAAGCAAAACCGAGGAAATAATTATTGTTTGGATACAGTGGAAAATGGAATTGCATAATAAAAAGGTAGATCAGGTGAAAAATGTTTAGTAAGTCACATAACAGCTCGACTGAAATCACAGAAACAAAAAAGAAGCAAGATTACACTATAGCCAAAGGGAAAGGTGTTAAAGCCAAAGTTTATTTATTCAAATAAACGGAAGACTTAGGACTTAGAGTTACCAGGGCAAGAGAATACTGATAACGGCTTCTTACAAAACACTTGGACTTCTTGTGTATCAGTCATGTAAATGGGACTTCTGAGCATTGTTTATTAATTTCGGAGTCCAGTAAACTGACATGTCAACTTTCCAAGTACGATAGAAATTTCTGTGTACATTTACTTAGATAATTTTTTGGTTGTGTGCAGAAGAAGAGAAACCAAAGAAATAAATGATGGTGTCATTTCATTGCGCACAAACCTTGTTTGCGCCTTATTCAAATTTAAAAAGGAAAATGTGAGTATAAAGACTGTAAATGACATTTAAATTCGAACAGAAGTGTAACACTATGTTTCCTGTTGACTGGTATGAGTAGAGGTGGAAGCCACCATTAGATTTCATCGATCACACTGTGATGATTTAAACGACAAAAGTTGTTTTTCTCAGAGCTCATAAGAGTTCAAAGAGCCGAGACAGTTCAAACAGCTCGAATTTCAGCTTTTTTTGACTGAACTTGTTAGAAATAGTGTCCGCTGATTTATTCATCTCCATGGTGTTGAAACCAAATGTAGTCCTATCAACTTTGTTTAAATCGAGAAGTAAATAGTGTGGAGACCTTATTTTGATAATGCCAACTGGTCAACTAGATCATTACTGTGTCTGCGATCCGGTAACCATTTGAGGCTAAACTGTGACTCTGAAACAAGTAACTCGAAAGAACCAGGAGATTTTCTGGCTTGAATGAAGATTCAGGAGCCACAGCCCTCACTCTTTAATAACCTCTGGGAAATTAATGTGGCGCATCTTAGTACCAGAAAGAAAATAGTGATAATCATGGTTCCGAGTTCGCTGTTGTGTAAGTGTTTAAGAAAAGTTATCGTCTTTTGTGATGACAAACAGTATTGTTTAGGGATGTGCAAATTCACCATTTTTAACTCCTACTTTCAAACATGTTGTTTGAGTGATCGTCGTTCTTTACTGTCTCTCAGGGATTCATTGTCTATCCAGTGAATGTCCGCTTGATTTAGACTTTTCATGACATTGCTCCGTAAGGCAAAATAGGTTAAATGATTACTAGCAGCGAATTCTCCTGGGAACGCCAACTAGTAAATAATACTCTTCTGACTTATCATATGAGAGAAATAAACTAAAATAGATTTATGCTATACTACAGTGCCAAAGTTTTATACGTATTAATGATATATGGGTTGTTCCAAATGTCTCGAACCAAAATTTGACCAGTGGTAAATGATGATTGCTGTTCATGACTATCTAGGTTACCAGTTGACAGTCAGTTGGTAACATGTGCTGAAAATCCGTAACACGGGTAGTAAACTGGACACTAATGACTCACTTAGCACTTGCCAATTTTGGATCCTGGCGATGTGTTAATTAGGGGGAATAGAAAACGAGATTGCCATTTCATCAGTTCGATATATTTTGATCTACGTCTGTGAAACATAGGTGCCAGGGATGGCTAACATAGTGAGTTCGCAGACTTTGCTAGCTTGTTATGGAAGTGCAGAGTAAAAACTCCTAACTTACGCTGATTGAGATGAATAGAGCATATGCCGCAGATGAAGATGAATGATTTTTCTACGTTAGTCATGTTGGCTGAAGTAGGTAGACTAGAGGAAATTTATAAACGACTTAATCAAGATTCAACATTAATCTACATTTTTCTGATCTCAACATAGGACCACTCGTCAATTCAAAAGTTTGTTGACGAAATTTATTTTTTATATTATTCGTTTGTTTTTACGAGTTGATCACTGATTGATATCAGTTAGAAAAGCATTGAAAACCAGAGAGTACTGGACAGCTGTTTCATTCCAGTTCGGGAATCATCGGCAGTACACACCCACTGAGGTTCACACCCAGGACCTTCAGGTTACAAGGCAAGCTCGTATATCACTCAGCCACTGGGACCTGATTCAATGGCCAACTCGTGAATTCTAGCTTCTAATAATTCGTGAATTAGCATGACCACTAATGGTCCTCTAACTGATATCAATTAATGGTCAAACTCGTAAAGACAAATCTAGTCCTTACAGACTAACTTTTGAGAATAAGTTTTTATTATGCAAAGCGTAGAAACAGAAAAGAGGTAAAATTACATTGGAACTAAGTCGAGGTATATATATATATACATATAACCTCTTTAATAATTTTCATATAAGTAGATTAAGACCAAGGATGTAAGAGAGGTTGAATAAGTTTTTTCCATATCCAAGGCTCAGACGTTTTAGCTTTAATTGATAAAACAGTGTAGATGAGGTGGACCTGCGCTGATTTTTTGCCTTGTAGCTAGGTGACTTTAAAGAGAGAGGTTGTAGGAATAAAATAATGTGTTGACAAAATCTCCAATTACTGAGCTTCTTATGGACCCACTGTCACGTGTTTGTAACCACACATAACACTGCCCTTGCACTGTTTTGGTCAGAACCTGCGTTGAACGACTTGTATAGCCATCTCCAGAGGAGCGGGTGAACGAGTATATGCCCATCGAGTCGGTCAAGTGTAGGATCTTGTTTTCAGATTATTGAGAAGTAATAAATGGTTGGTGAGAAAACACTACTCTTATTACTGCTGTGAGAAGTTTTATTTTCACATAGTTTGAGAATCCTTGTAGAGTATTAGCAGCTAGATCACCCTTGAATTCGAGGTTCAGATACAGCAATTTTTTGCATAGAAAGGATAAGTCACACTTCGTACGCTTTGATTTACATTTTTGTCTATGAAAAGAGGTTGGTAGCCATTTTCGGTCAAAACTTTTCTGAGAAGGTTTAATTCTTCTCTTAAAGAGAGAGAGCTGCATATTTGCTGAATGATGGTAGCGAGTGAAATAAAAAAGTTCCTCTTGCGACTGATAAGTACCCAACTGACCATACCGTGACACATTTCTGTCACTTTTCCTTGATAACTTTGTATCAAGAAAAGAATTTTAAGTTCTTGCTCCATTATAGGCTTGAATTTTGTCACTGGGGGATAACTATTAAATATATTTCATATGTGAGTTTGGTTAGCATTATCGACACAGACAACAAAACAACCGTCCACATAGATTTCATATAAATAAAATTCATGAATTGTTGACTTCAGCTGACGATTTTCTACACTAGCGACAAAACAGTCTGCAAGAAGTGGATCCAAATAGAGCTACCGTAGCTGTCCTATCTTCTAATTTATAGGCTTTCGTTGAATGTAAATCGTACACACAGTGTATCTCTTGGTAGTAGTACTTTCAGATATTTAGGTGGTATGCTAATATTCAACTTCCCATAATATATATGTTTACATATAAAACAAATGGTTTCTGTCCAGAGATATCATATGTTTATTAGAATCATTCGCGTCCTGTGCGTCAGTGGCAGAGCGGTTAGAACTCCCGCCGACCATGCACATGGTCTAGGGTTCGATCCCCTGCCGACGCACACCCGATATCAATGGTCGGCCTGCAAAATTTGGGCTACCGAAACCACACGCTGAAAATTCCATACTTGAACCAAAAATACGTTGTGGAGTCAAGCTATATAAAAAAATAAATAAACAGGGGACAAATTCGAATGTATAACAGAGAGAGAGAGTAGATGGTCAACTGCCTTCCAACAGACTCCGCAACATCACTTAATCATCTAGCCACTGAACGAAGAAGAAACTAAAAATATCCGAAATTGGGAGTGGCATGTAGGCTTTGCGTATCTTCGGTAGACTACAAAACGTTAGTATTATTGATTCCTTTCATAGAGGTCTTCACTAATGAAGTGATTGCGTTATTATTATTATTGTTCCCTTGGGTTCCTAGTGGAACATAGGGCTTCAACTACACGTCTCCACTTGCTTCTGTCTTCTGCCGTACTTTTCACCTGCATCCATGTTAGTCCATACTGTTTCAGCTCCTCTTCACATGATCTCCTCCATGTCACCCTTGGACGTCCCACTCGCCGATTCCCTTTCGGGTTCCACTCGAGCATTGGCCTGACGCGCGATGTCACCCAGCGGCCTCCTCAGCGAATGTCCAGTTCATCTCCACTTTCTCCTGCATATTTGTTGGGCAATTGGTTCTTGTTTTGTTTGTTCCCATAGTTTCTTGTTAGTGATTCTTTCTGGCCATCTGATCTTCAGTATGGAGCGAAGACAGTTATTGATAAAGGTCTGCAACCTGTTGGAAATATTCTTTGTGACCCGCTGCCAAGTTTCTGATCCGTAAAGAAGAAGTGACTTGACGTTTGTATTGAAAATCCGAATTTTGTTGTTGATGCTGAGTGACGGATAAAGAGGGAGGGTTAGGGCGTGGTACTAGCAACTCCACCCCCAAAACTTAACCAAATTGCTACAGAAACTTCGACGCACAAATATATTAAAAATACTAAAAATTGATTGCGTTACTTCCCAACAATTTCAGTTCTGTTTCTTTCATTAGTAGATTTTGAGAATTAATTGCGTTCTGAAAGTATATATCTGTCAGTTTTTCTCAATGTAATCTTATCGATCCATCGTAAGTACACCTGTACCCTTGTCAATATACCCTTGTGTCATCTCACTTGTTCAAAATGTTGTTTATGCTGTTTTGTTAAAAGACAATGAGCTTTCATTTTTGTGCTGAGGTATTGATGGCAACAACCAAGGCAATGATGATTGATTTGAGTCTTGGGAAGTTTTGACCAAAAGTAGGTATAAGATCATTCATTGGTCTGAATGAGTAAATTCTCTGACAGTTAGAATTATTAGTAATTTATTTTAGGAAAAAAAATCTTTCTATTTCTTTCACAAGTTGGCAGAAGAAGCATCAAAGATAGGACTCCAAGTAAAGATAGGTGATGAAGATTCCTGGGCAACACCAACAACAGACAACAATCAGCATAAATGGGAGAAATGTGAAAGAAGCAACCTCATTTACCACCTACCTGGGAAGTATCGTTTCAACTACAGGCGGAACTGACGAGGATATCAAAGCAAGGATTGGGAAAGTAAGACAAGCTTTCACTACTCTCAAGTCTGTGTGGAGGTCAGCAGCACTCAGCATCAAAAACAGGATCCGGATTTTCAACTCCAATGTGAAGTTAGTGCTACTCACTATACGGATCAGAGACTTGCACTGCGCGTCATGAAGAGCATCTCAAACAAACTACAGACCTTAATCAACAGTTGTCTTCGCTCAATACTCAAGATCAGATGGCCGGTTAAAAAAGGTTAGCAACAGGGATCTCTGGGAGCGAACCAACCAAGAACCGATTGTGCAACAAATAAGCAGGAAGAAATGGAGGTGGATTGGCCATACTCTGAGAAAACAAACCATCAAGTGACATCACTAGACAAGCCATTGCTCGAGTGGAACCCGAAAGGGAAGCGGCGAGTTGGTCGTCAGTGCAAGGGTGACTTGGAGGAGGTCATGTGAAGAGGAGATGAAAACGTGTGGGCAGACTTGGAGCCAGGTGAAGACTCTAGCAGAGAACCGAACGCAATGGAGACGCACGGCTGAAGCCCTATGTTCCTCTAGGAATTAAAGGAAATAATAATAATTTCTTTCACTCAGCTTGATTTCCTTTTTGTGTTTTTCATTGCTCATTCTGATGATAATTCATTTCTTAGACATTTCACCTTATTACGCAACACTTTATGAACTACATTTACTCATCTTTACTATACCTGCATTACATTTTGACTAACCTTCGTTAATCTTGACAACTTTGCATTTTACTGTACTAGTTATGCAAGCATATAGTCAGGGTTCAACTTCCGGCCGACGCATTACTATACACCTTGCCTACTTCACTGGCCGATAATAAGTCCAGAAAAGAGGGAATGTTGGGTTTGACGCTAGTAAACCTACCCAGTAAAAAAAGAATAACACCAACGCCTTTCACACGGAACGCAAAAGAGTAAAATAAGTAACAAAATAACTATGTGCTTGAAGTCACTGGATGTAGAAACTTGTTAAAATTAGACAGTATTTTGATTTGACACTAGTAACTAGTGTGATGCGTCTAGTCCTCTCTTTGGTGCAGACTGAATTCTATCAGTCAGGTTGTAATGTGGCCACCATTCTAGGTAGCTCGCCATCACGGTGTACATTGTTTGTGATGATATTAGATGGTTGGAGGCAATCGTCAGGAAACCTTGGACCTAGGTTTCGTGCTAGTTGGCACTCTTCAGCAAGGCGTATCTGCAACCTTGAAGGAACTCATGTCCCTTCTGAGAATCGAACCCGAGTCACCCAATGCTGCAGTCAGAGACGTTACCACTGAGCTATTCGGGCTTGAGATTGACCTCTTGAAGGACTGTAGTGGGTATTTTGATTGAACAATAGTAACCAGTGCGATGTGTCTAATCCTTTCTTTGGTGCAGACTGGCTTCTATCAGTCAGATTCGCAATGTGGCCACCATTCTAAGTTGCTCGCCACGATTAGTTGTTTAGTACACTAAAATCTCATTAAGAACTATGCAATTCCACTCCTTCAGGTTATGTATCGATTCTTTATTTTCTGTATTACTATCTCTCTTGAGGTTCAACATCAATAGGAGAAGGTTTACAATTTGAAGTATTTTATGTAGACACCGTCCTTTTTTCTATACTACAGAATATCTACTGGAGTGAATCATGAATCTTGTTTTTTATTAGTGCTATACCAGTGTTTATTTTTTGTAGTACTCAATATTTCTTGAGAAATCATTAGAAAAATATCATATTAAGATTGTCATAGTGTAAAGGTAGAAGGTGAAAGACTTCGTGAAGGAATAGATATTTGCAATTCGGTATCTCTACATAGCAAAATTATGTACACCTTATCTTCAACGCACCATTTGCACAGATCTTCCGTGTTGTACTACTTCTGGCCCTCATATTGTGTTTCTTTGTACCCCATGTATCTCCGCATCTCAGTATCATTTGCTTTCTCTGACATCGAATGTATCTCCCTCCTATTTGATGTTTTTTTACGCCGATGAACATCTGTTTATATACTACCGATAAATCTTATGAGTAGCACACGTCACAATAGTACTGCATTAAAAGTATCTTTATTATATAGTTAGCTTTTTCCAAGCTATGCTGCCTGTAATGCATCCTAATGGATTTAAACTATTAGAATGAGCCGACAGTTACCAGTGAATAGTAAAACTTGGTTAAAAAAGGAGCCATTAAAATGTGTACACACAATTCTGAGTTCTGAATAAGTAGGATGACACAGGTGCCCAGCACCCCCTGTTTTTCAATGACTTTCTGATTGCTGTCAATTCGTGAGATATAATTTGAAATCAACTGAATCCTTGCATATCAATATTTGAAAACATAATCGGGAAGTGAATTGTAGTTGTTGTGATTATAATTTCTAGAAAGTTGTATAAGAATGTTGCTTTATCTAATGATTATAACATCCATATCAAGGTGATATAGAAATGATCAAATTTACTATTTATGAATTACTCATTTCTAACCAACAATTCACCGAAATTTCCTCATGGAAGTCTAAAATATTGAGATCAAAGTATCTAATCTGCTTGATATCATAGACTGCAATCAATAAAGTAAGCGAAATAACACGAAGGTATTTATACACCATTGATTAACTGACACGAGTAGTTCGTAACTGACTGTGTTCTCTGAGCTGAGTCTAACCGAGGAGACCACTGATGAGCTAGCTACGGAAAAAGCAGTACAGCCCTCTGGTGTTCTAAATCATGTCGATGTAACTAGTGGAGATTTGTGTGTAGTGTCATACAAACTCGAAGATCTACATGTGAAAACCAAGAAGCAGCTAAGACGAGGAATCAAGTGAACATAAAGAAGTCAGGGGTGGTGAGGATACTTAACCAATGAAAGCAAACATCAATTAGTATCACTGAGAGAAATATAAAGTGGATGACCTCTTTCACTTATCTGGACAGCATTGTGTCTAAACTACATTCGGATGGTACGAATGACACTGTCATAAGCGGGAAGGATCAAAAAAGCAAAACAGACTTTCATGGTCGGCCTGAATTTGGGCTACCGATATCCATGCTGAAAATTCCACACTTGTACTGAAAATACGGTGTGGAATCAAGCTGTAAATCAAAAAAATCTGAAATCAGCCTGGAAACCTACTTCCCTCAATCAGCGTACAGAAAAAGATTTGGATTTTGAACACATTAATGTCAAGTCAGTCAGTACTTCTGTACTATTCAAAGACTTTGATTACGCATCACGAAAAGTATATTCAACAGGATGTATACTTTCATCAATAGCTACCTCCACTCCATACACAGAGGATCAGATGGCCGGTCAGAAAGGATAAGCAACAAGGAACTGAGGCTATGAACCAACCAAGGATTCATAGTCCCACAAATATACCTCAGAAAATGGAGATAATCAAGTGTTGGTTTGTAGGGATTTGATTGGTCACAGGATTTTCAGTCGTGACCAGTAGGATGCAGCAGGTCGGCTGTGAGAACAAATACTCGCCGAAGACATTGGCTAGGGGTCGCGCTATGTCGTGAATTGGCAGAAGTTAGAATTCATGGGCCATTGGATGGGGTCCAAGTGGCTTAATGGTATACCAGCTCGCCTTGTAACCAGAAGGTCCTGGGTTCGAACCCTGGTGGGTGCGTACTGCTGAAGAGTCCCAAACTACAATGAAACAGCTGTCCAGTACTCCCTGAAGGTTTTCCAATGGTTCTCTAACTAATGTCAGCTCATGGTGAAAATGGAGATAAATCGGACACACGCTGAGGAGACTGTTGAGTGGCGTCATATTTAAAGGAGATCCTTAAGTAGAATCCAAACGGGAAACGACGCGTCTGGCACGAGTGTGAGGGTGACATGGAGGAGGTTGTGTCAGGAGGAGATAATAGCTTATAGGCAATCGTTGAGCCAGCTAGAAAGGACTGAAGAGAACTGGAGGAAATAGAGGTGTACTGTGGTAGCCGTATGCCTCACTCGGGCATAAGGGAATAATAATTACATTAATAAATCTATCTAGCAAACATTACTGGCTTCCAACTACTTCCACCAGTCAGTAGTATATATCGCTGGACAAAGAAATAAGTCTGTTATGTATTAAAATGTTACATAATTGTTTATTTAAAAAAAACAAAAAAACAAATCACTTATTCATGATAAGGTTTAAATAACCTAATTATCGTTGACATAGACGCACATTTATTAATATTAATAAAAGAACAATAAAGTTCTTGTTAGAAATCATAATATCCTAAAAATACGTGTCCTATTTGTTTGTTTGTTTATTACAAGTTTAAAATAGGCGGTAGTGAGTTAATTTCAGAGAGGCTTTTTTAAAAAATATCCCTATATATGTATGCGCGTATACATATACATACACATAAATATATATTGAAACATAATAAAACACTTATCAGTTGACACCATCAATAGGTATTAAAGACCATGAGGTAAAAACGATAGCAATAGTAATGATGATAATAATAATAATAATATTAGAAATAACCGGTTAATTATAGCTTACAGCAGTTATTATAGTCAATAATAATAAGTAGTAGTACTATTAGTAGTATTGAGTAGAAAAAAAACACAATAAGAATAAAGCTGTAGTTGATTTTTGTTGTTGTTTTGGTTAAATTTAATCAGTAAATTTAAGTGCACACTTGATGGTGTTTTGTAGTACGTGATAAATGAATACTTAGTTGTTGCATTTTTTCCATATAACCTTTTAATTCATCAGTTAATTGTTCACTTTCAGTTTCTAATTTCTTTAAATTTATTAGTATACCTAAAACAAAACAAAAAACAACACAGATAGCAATGATGATATATTCAATATTTATTGATTTATGTTGAATGGTTGGAGGTAATCTTCAGGATGGCCTGAACTTAGATTTTATGCTTGTTGGCGTTGGTTACCACCTGCCATTGACCACTCAAAGTATTCATTACAGTCCTACAAGCTCAGTAGTGATAACGTCTCTAACTGCAGTACATGGTGACCTGGGTCCGAATCCCAAGAGGGGAAATGAGTTCCTCCAAGAATGCAGATACGCCTTGCTGACAAGTGGCAACAGGCATGGAACCTATGTCTAAGGCTTCCTGCTGATTATCTCCAGTGCACCATGATGGTGAGCCACCTAGCATAGTGATCACATTGCAAACTTGACGAATAAAATTCATTCTGCACCAAAACAGAGGCTAGACTCATGGCATTAGTTACTACCTAGTGACCAATCGAAAGATAGTAGTTAATTAGAAGTAATGAAGAAGATTTTAGCTCAGGTGGAAGATGATTTTGGTTGTCATTCTTACTATTCCCTTGGGTTCTGAGTGGAACACGGGGCTTCAACAACACACTTACACTTCGTTCTATTTTCTGCCATCCTCTTAAGCTGTATCGACAATTGCCTATAATCCTTCATCTCCTCGTCTCACGACCTCCCCCATGTCACCCTTGATGTGACGACCCACTCGTCGCTTCGCGTCGGGATTCGAATCAAGACATTCCTTGGAGCACGATGTCATTCGACGGTCTCCTCAACGTATGCCGGGTCCGTCTCCATTTTCTCCCACATATTTGTTGAGCAGTCGGCTCTTGGTTAGTTTGTTTCCAGTCGGAGTTTCTTGTTACTTATTCTTTCTTGCCATTTGATCTTCAGCGTGGAGCCAGTGAAAGGGGCAGTTGTTGATGAAAGTCTGCGACTGGCTGTTGGAAATCCTTTTCGTTGTTTTTTTCGCTGTTGGCTGGTTGGTTGGCTATCTTCCTGACCTCCGTCTTCTCTGTTTTCACCTGGAGTCCTGTCTTCGCTGCCTCTTCAGCCAGTTTGTTGGTTTTCGCCTGCAAGTCTTTGCGTTTGTTTGACATTCGAAATATATCATCTGCGAAATCCAGATCTTCCAGAGTCTTCTTATTGGTCGTCCAGCGTATTCCTGACTCGTGGCTACCAATGGACAGTCTGACGCATAATTCAGTCCACCACAATTAAGAATATTATCGGTGATAATAGGCAGCCAGCCTTGTCTTACTTCTGTATTCACTTCGAACGCGTCGCTGAGTTTTCCGTTGTGGATCACCTGGCACGTAGTACTGTCATATAGCCAGGTTGATAAAGACTTAGGCACTGCACCCCGTAGTGTTGAAGTAGTTTACAAACTACTTCTCGGTGAACGCTGTCTAGTGAATGTCTTTTTGAAATCGATGAAGTGGAGGAAGGGGTTTGACTGCCATTCTATGCTTTGTTCTGCGATGATGATACGTAGAGTTGTAATTTGATCAGCATATGATTTACCTTTCTTGAATCCAGCTTTTCCGGTGGGTGGCGAAGTTCTGTATTTAGTGCATACTGTATTCTCTCCACGATGATGCGAATTAGTATTTTATTTGGTGTGAACAGGAGCATAATTCCACGCTAGTTCTTGCAGAGTCAAGCGTAAGTCGCCCTTCTTTAGTAGCTTGACAAGTTAGCCAGCCTTTCTTCCAAACCTTTTGCAATAACGACGTGAGTACATGTGCCGCAGTCTTTGGGTCCGTTTTCACTACTTTAGGCGGAATTCCGTCTGAGACGTATGGATGATTTGATTGTGAAACTTTCATTTTTGTCTTTTCAGACAAAATCATTAGCGCTAATTCCTTAAAAATGACCTAAGAGTTTAATAACAATCTCCACTGATAACCTTAAACATGATTGGTTGTCTCTGGGATTTTTCTCATTTGATCTGCATCAATAGATCTGCTGAATGCAGATTCATCTGATTAACTTACCAGGTTTCTAGGAATTCCATGGTATTCATGGTGTTTCACTCCATATTGAAGATGTTGTCTAGTGAGATAATGAAATCTTCGCAACTAAACTATTCAGCCCAGAGAATGTAATTCCACCGACAGTAATAGTAAATACCAGGAGTAATCCTACACCTCTTTCTATTATGGAGAAAATTTATTTTGAAAATGTCACACAGTGTTATACAGTGTACTTACTGATGACGTTTTCAGCACAATTTAGTACTCATAATCATATCAATTTGAAGATATCATTAGGAGAGATAAGTTGTACTAAAAATGTCATCAGTTAGTATCATTGTATAACACTGTTAAACTTTTCCAAAATAAATTTACTCCATAACAGAATTCTACTCTACCACAACGCTCAAGTTCTATTTGTATACCAATAATCTTACTTCTGACTTACAGGCCATAAATATTCATATGTGTAATTCAAAGATGAATCAAGTGTTTATTAGCGTTGTAATAAACAATAGGAAGCAAAGAGTTTTGATGTCTGTCTGATATTAGTTAAATATTATTTTAAACCTAACCCGAAGTTCTCATTTTACTGAACATAACGACTAAATTGAACTTAATGAAGAAGTTGTCTAGGATGCTCAAGTAACGGTAGTTGATTGTTTCCAGTTTTGATCGTGTGAAAAAGTCACAACAGGACGAAATAGTAATTGAATAGATAAGATGGAAATAGACGAAGCGGTATTATATCCATGTGTATGTAGGAATAAGGTTTTCTTTCAGTAACGTCAAGTACTTCACTCACTGTTCATAAATGAGATTACTAGTACAGACCAATACTAGATGGAGAATTGTCTTACATCTGAAAAATGTGAAGTAAATACAATCCACCCGGATATATGCTTAAAATGTTCACAAGATGTCGGATCTTCTCTTGGTATTCTTTGGACAGAATTGCATAGTTTGCATTTAAGACACATGAGTTTTTCTCTTCAACGACGATGCTAGGAATCCTCGTTCGAGGACCCATTAAGCGAAAGTAGAGTACTTAAACCGACAAGTTACACTTCCGAAGGTTGTTAGCAGACAGGGGGTTTCAACCCACAGAACCCCTGGTTATGCGCTGAAGACGCTTCCCCTGCATTCTTTATCTACATCGCAAAACACTAACTGTGCATTGTGATAGTTGTCAGTTGAACAGTTCCACTTACTTTTCACATCATCACTATTATCTTCTAATGTACTGGTGAAATTTTGTACTTCTTCCATTAATTTAGTTGGATCAGTTAGTGTTGTCTCTGGTACACCTATTTCTGCTTCAGGTCTTTTTTCACCTGTATCTAAAAGACGCATTAAATTGTCAAGTTCTAACATTTTCTCATCCAGTTGCTTGAAGGATACCTGAGAAATGGATAAAAAAACAGAAAAGTTTGTAAAAGTAAAATAACTAAAAAATGAAGAGTTAGAAATAAACATTAAAAATCTGTAGAAAACCCTTGGAGAGGGTGTGTGTGTGAATACTCCTTGTACTTCTACGAAGTAAAAACGGCATATGGATATACTAGTGAATACCGTCATAATAGTGAGAACTATTCCTTAATCAAATGGGTACCAGAGAAGGACTATGAAACTCTTTTAGGTCTATTTTGTAATTAGTTCTGTTCCGTGTTTAACCAGAATTGGGTAGTATGAAGATTCTATAATCTGGATATTTAGAAAAATCCTTAACTACACACACACACACTTTTCTGTATTGTCTCTTTGTCTTGTTATGAATTCTTGGATGTGTAAACCCCCAGAACTGCATTTACTGAATCTAGTAGGTGTGAACGACTCGCTACTGCGAAAAGCATTAAAGACTCAGTACAGTTACCATTAAAAAAAACAAGGCAATATTCCTCTCTATTGCGTATTAAACAGCTTATAAACTTGACAGTTATTATTGACATTAAGTCTAAATCCTTCGCGAATCAGATGAAGTCTTGATTGAGCAGAAATCTTCGAATGTTCGGCATGCAATTTCTCTCTTGTTAAATATAAGATGATTGTACAGGACTGGACTACACCTACTCCTAGCTTAAAGATACGGAGTGAAATGGTGGAATGTTCTGACCACTTTAGTAATTTGAGAAGTTGCTGGCGAAAACTCAACAAGGTTACAAAAAGTTTGTGTGGCATTTGCCAACTTACTTAATTTCTAACGTAGACGTGATATCTGACTGTCAATCAAGGGACGTATGTACTGAGCAGCAGTTAGCTCTATCCTTCTTTATGGCTGTGAGGAATGATAGTTGAAGGTGGAAGATTTTGACCACAGATGTTTGTATTCTACCTCTGGTGTCAAGTGGTATAATATGGTTAACCATAAACTGTTAGGCAGGTAGAGAGACAAGTCAATCGACGGTGTTGTGAATCTGCATCGACTGAGAACGTTATGATACATGTTATGAATGCTGAGCCTCTGTCTTCCTTGACAAACAATGGTATTTGGCGTGGGATGAGATTGGAAAAGAGTTATGGGTAGTCAAACCAAAACCTCGTCGTAGTCTATGAAATCTGTGATAGTTGGTTTGAGGCATATATGTAATGATTAATGATTAAGGTATTTGGTAGCCCAAGATTTAAGCAGGCCGCCAAGGAAGAAGGTGTAGATTGTATGCCTGAGTTTCCAGGGATAGAAGAAGCAATGGCGGGAGACTGTTAATGATATAGCTCAAAATCGTTCACAGTGACGCAGATATATGCGCTCTTTGTACTGCCGCATATCGTATTAATGTACATTTTCCCGTACATTTCTGCTTATTGTGAATCTCTTTTCTCTCTCTACCTTTGTTTGCTAAAAGGAGTGTGGCAAAATGAACTGCTGCACCTCTGTGCAAAGTTCCATGCCGAAAGTTAGTCAATCAGTCAGCTTAGATAGGCCCTACTACTTCTTCTATCGCCGCTACTAACATAGTTGTGTATTAATTGCTGCTGTTATATTTAATATATGACTAGATACAATAATGAGTAATTCATTTTCCTATTAGAATAAAAATTAATTCTCTTCTTGTATACTTCAAATGCCTTTTCTCATCTATATAACTAGCAGTGAATTTGTAATAAGCATGATACGACTGTACCGAGGTATGCACTAGATATCCCCAGTTAATTTTATCCACCAAGTTTTGCTTTCATAACAACTCTCTACTAATATTAGTAGTGGATGACTGTGGCACTCTATTGCGCGAATTGACGTAGTCTAGGATTTATGGGTTATTGACTGAATGATCAACGGATTCAATTCGTAACCAGAAGGTCCTGGATTCGATCCCGAATGAAGTCTTCGGTGTAGGCTGACGATAGCCCCACCCTAATGCAAAACAGCTATCCAGTAACTCTACAGTTTACAATGATTCTCTGATTGACATTAGTTCTTAATAAAATCTATCTCAAAAAGTGTGAACACTGAAAAAATAAGCTTACTGATATTTTCCACTTCAACACAATCAATTAGTAACTTACTTCAACAAGTTCAATCTGTTGTTGTGTGTCCAATGTCTCACGTCTAGCAACATTTGTACTTGACAGTAAATTCTGTGCTATTTCAGATGCTTCTCTAACCATATCTGATTGTAGACTGGAGTCGTGTGCAAACATGTTCACTTGATTTTTGAAGCCATCAATTCTTTCTGTTAACTAAATAAAATTTAAGAAAACACACAGTCTTAATGAGAATAAGAACACTGACGAAATACAATTATTATACAAGATTACAGACTACTGAAATGATTCAACTTATGTTGATCAGTATTATGTCATGCTTTTCAATACGTACCATAAGGCGTTGAAATAGATTGTAACACCTTTTGTGACTACTCATCACTAGGTAGGTGAAACATTTATACCCAATAAACTCCATAGTTAATAGTTTGACAATTTGCAGAGTTTCTCTTTTGACTATTCAGTATTTTCATCATCCTACTCTGTCCAATAAATGTACGAGTGTATTTCTGCAATATTATCTGAGTTCTTCCGTAACGACAGAAGACAAGGGCCAGGCAACAGATCTTTTATTGAGAAAATCAAAAGATATTTATAGATTTTTATGTACATTACTATATGTTATTGTTAGCAGAGAAACAACGTCTTCTGACTGGTTGTTTTCTCGCTGGAAGTTATTCTGTCATCTCTTTGTAGCTATTTCTTTGAAGGTCAGACCACATATCTGCACTGAATTTCTTGTTGGTTAAAATTATAGTGGACTAAAGTGCTCGGTCTTCGTTGTCATTTCGGCTTATACTACGGACTCTTAGACGAAAAATTCGAGATTGATATAACAGTACAAGGTGATATCCATTGTACAAGAGAGTGGCTCACACAGTTCACTTGCCTAGTGGATAGCGCTACGGCGTTTAGAACGACAGGTGATGAACTGCAGTTTTAGTGAGAACAACACCACTTACTGAGGATTCTGGTGCATCCAGTGACGAGTCCTAAATAGGATGAAACGTGCATCCTAGTCTCCATTATTAACCAACTTCAGTCAAACAACACTACAAAATCTGACCTGTGTTCAGTATCAGCTTTAAAACAGAAATGAGAGAAACAAACTTCAACTGACTGACCTGTGAGATTTGATCAAATAGTTCAATATCATCAACCTTTTGAAGAATTGGTTTTTCAGATAATTCTTGATATATTTTATCAGCTTCTTTTAATTGATTTACTTGTTCGGCGAAATCTTTTGCTTTATCCCTGCAAAAAAAATGCATTAGAAAAGTTTTGAAGAGATTTTAATAAGTTGGTTGAAAGTTCAAATCAAGGTGAAATAATGCAGTGTAGGTATCGTCACGGACCGACATCAACAACAATTTAGTGTGTAACAGCTAACTCGCCGTAGTTTGGAGTCTTCAGTGGTGAGTGCGAACGCTTCAACTAGAGGTAGAATGTAGGACTGTCAGTTCAAATGGTGAGCTTGCTAACCATTCAGTCACGTAGTCGGTATACAAGGGTCAGTAAATTTTTACTTCTATCAATGTATACTTGCATGTGGCGCAGAAATGACATTTAAATTAAACTTAGTGAGGGATATTGTTAGCTAGATTTTGGAAAAAAAATCTATATCATATAACATTCGCTTATATCCTTAATTAAAATGTACATTTGTGCCATGTAGAAAAAGCCTAGCACCGCGTCTTTATCGTTGAATAAAGTGAGACATAGTGATGACATACTCATTGCGAAACTAATTCCATGTGGTACAGGAAAGTAAATACTCATAAATAGGGAGTTTCAGACTAGGCTCAAGCAACTGGTTACTACGACCACTTAGTTTTTATTTATTTTTTGTTGTTGATATAAGTGTCTTTGCTGCATTTCCATAATTTTGCTTAACTCTTGCCTAAAACCTTAAAGTAACCGTATTTCACAGTATACCTCACTCCTGAGACCTTTTGAATAGCCTGCTCTTTTTCAAGACTGCACCCCCTCTCCGTTGGTAGCTAACTCCTTGAACGTATTAGCTGATTTATTTGTCTGTCAGAGTCACCTAAACTCTAGATATTTAGCATCACTGTCAAGTGTTTTGACTGGTGTTTGAGACAGTGAAAGCTCTATTGTCAACAATCCGTCTTGTATGTTGGTTTTTCTGAATACCGGTGGCGTTGCTTTTGTGGTAGTTGACATTATGGCCAGCCATTAGAGTAGTTAACATTAGCGCATTAAGTTCGTATTGCTAGCAGTGTAATAGGTTGTACTACTAGTCAGAATAGTCTTAACGTGACAAAATATTAATAGGAATACCGGCTGATATCAGTGAACGTTCGACACTACCAAAAACAGCGATGTGAAGACTCATAAAATGATACTAGCTCATGTATTCCTCCAACAGAGCAAGACGAGGCGACCAAGATTTGCGAAAATTACCAGGGAATCTATCTATCTATCGCGAATACTGGGCCTCTATAAAAATGGTGAAATTTGATTACATGTGTCTATATGTACAATTTGAACCATGATGGGTAGACTGGAAATATCTGACAACTGCCAGCAAGCACGAAACCTAGGTCTGGGGCTTCATGTTGATGGCCTTCATTTATCGAGCATCAATCCAAAATGCATTACACGAGGAGTCATCTAACTCGGTAACCTCATTACAAACTTGGCTGATAGAATCCAATCAAAACCAAGATCAAGGATTGGACAAATAACATTGATCACAACACAGTGACCAGTCACCGTGTACATTTAGGAAGTCATACGTCCAGACTAAATTCATAAACCAAAGTGCCATCCTTAAATGATTTTTTTAGAAATAAATCTGTGAATTCATGAGACAAAAACTACACCAAAACCTATTCATTATCCGGTCTATGATGAATAATATTCAGTATCAAAAATTATTATAATTACCTAATGTTTTCGGCACGTCTTAATAAGTTTCCAGTACGCTGACGATCTGCTTCAGTTTCAGCTAGTATACGATTAACTTTATCTTCTAAGTTGACTGCATACTGTTCTAACTGTTGAATAATCTGTTGTGCTTCATACTGACTAACATTCAGTTTCATTTTTTGAAGTGATCTTAAAGTCTAATGAAATAAAAGTAATTTGTATTATTAAATTTTGATTATTAAAATAATTTTTAGACAAGTGCAAATACTTTTCTTTAGTTTCAAGTTAGATAAAAAAAATAATATCAGTTGGAGAACAAGGTAAAATCGGGGATTACTGGACAGAGACTTCGTCCCGCTCTAGGACTCTTCAGAAGTGCACACTCATCATCCCACCGTTGGTGGAACACGGGACCTTCAGGTTACGAGGCTCGTAGACCATTTAACCAATGCGATGACATCTAGTGGGCCATGAATTCCTACGTCTACTAATTCATAATATATTGGGCTACCGCCAGAAAATGTCATTTCTGAGTACCTGTCGTCATATCCGACTTGGTGAAACTCACTGGTCACAAATTCTCAGCAGAAATCCCTTCGACTGCCTCATTTATTCATTCGCCAGTGAGCATTAGATTAACTTTCAGGTCTTGACTTGCTGAAATGTGACTGATTTCTAGTTAGATCACAAACTAACACCAGTTAGAGAACCATTTTGGTGCTGATATCACCCAAAATACGACGAAATAGTTCTTCAGCACTCTGTGATTTTAAGTGGTTCTCAAACTGATGTTAGTGGTCTGATTCAAAATCAGTAAAATCTCTAGAGATCAGTACCTGGAAATGAGTATAACTGATGGTCCCTGGTTTTCAGTGGTTATCTGAAGTTCATCTTAAGCTTCTTGTTATCAGTTGCTAAATATGACCTCTATTCCTTAGTTATCAGGACATCTAAACGGAAGCAGTTAGTTATAACAAGAGTTCATTTAGCAGTCACAGACGTGAAGTTTGATCCACAAAGAAGAAAGAACACCTTCGGGTGCTACAATTCTATAACTGCCGGTAACCAAAACAGGTTCAAACACGTGATGAATTCATTTCATATCTTAGAATCCGTTTGAATAACTGGTTTGCAATCAAGCTTTCCCTACTCTTCTAGATGAATCTATCGTGTCCACCATTTTGGTGGTGGTGACTTGGAGACACCCATATTCACTCCTTTAATTTTAGAAGAACACACTCCTTATTGTGCTGGCATTGAAAAGAACTTGCCTTACAGATGCTATAAACACGTGAATACATTGGGACATTTTCAGTGGACAACCAAAGTCAAATCATTTCCGTAATAGATAAGTTAACACAGAGTTTTTTATAGTTACAGTCATACGAATGTACCTTCTTCTTGAATGAAATACACTGGAAAATCAACTGGCTATGTAATATTAATAAAATTAAACTGACCGGTAACGAAGGTCTGCATAACCCCTCAGTACTAATCCCCTGTAGTAAACAGTATCACTTTAGCGCGCTAAATTACATCAATGTAGAATGATGATTGGATGGGCAAGCCGGTAGATTATTCAAGCAAAATGCTAAACTGAATACTCATCTCACCTTACAACATCTGCAAATCAAAGCAGCATGATAGTCGCTTAGACAGTGGCTTTGTTTTTTGGTCATAATATGATCCTAGTTACCGAGTTGTAGACTAGTTAGTTGACGAAGTGGCGACAAATTGTGAAGAATTTCAAATTATTCACTATTGGGTAAGCTGAGATCTTAGGTCAATTACTTTATCTGTAAATAGTTATCAGAACAGTAGTCGGCCATGAAATAGGTGGCTGATGTCAGAAGGCAGAATGTTGAACCACTCAAAAACAGGATTATTTGTGGAATAGGACTTATTCTAATATGTTTATTTAGTGTAGTGGATAATGATTGAAGGCACAGTGAAAATCTTTACCGTGGCAGAATTAGAACCAACGGTATCTGAAATACTAGTCCGAGCTGGCCTACAAGAACTGTCTTACGCCAACAATCACGGATAATGACTCGGTGTCATATAAATCAATGAATGATACGTTATTATTATTCGCATAGATCCCGAGTAGAACAAATGACTTCAGTAGCACATCTTCATTCCATCCTGTTATCTTCAATCCTCTTTATGTGGCTCCATTATTGACCAAAAGCTCTTATCTTCTCCTCACACGATCTCTTAGATGCCACACTTTGACTAACGCCAAACTAATCGTTTCTCATTTGGGTTCTACTTGAGGGCCAGTTTAATAAATGATGTCACTCGATGGTCTTCTCACCGTGTGTCATTTCCTTCAGCATTTTTGTTGGGCTGAATTCTTGGTTGACTCCTCCCGAGAGTTCCCTGTACCTTTTCCTTTCTGATATGTTACTGTCCACTAATCATAACACTAGCCATCCACACCATTCTGAATGTTGTACACCTTTAACCTTTAAAGTTATGCACAATAATCTTACGTACTATAAATAACCATTAGACAAAGATAATAGTACACTTACTTCATCAAACTTATCCTGTCGCATATTGCTGTATATATCCAC
>OX235274.1:88224883-88455455 GCA_944472155.2 Trichobilharzia szidati
AATGAAAAAGAAAGCACCATCTTTCCATATTTTTTGTATTACAAGCATATTTTTATTTATATGTATTTTAACATATTTACTGTGGCATATTCAGTAACAGGATGGTGTTGTTGTTGTATATTTTTTGATTAGTACCACATGATGACCATGTAACATCGTAAATAAGGAGAAATACCTATTGCTGGACAACTATTATTATTATTAATAATAATAATAGTACACAGTAAACCGGAAATTCATAAAGCAGAACAGGGAGTAAAAACATACGAAAACTATGTACCACTTGATGAATACAATCTTTATGCTTAAATTTAGGGTTTTTGCACAAATCTGGATAAATTTCAATGTAGACTATTTTTTAGAGAACCATACGAGTTGGAGAATCATTGAAAACGATGAAGAACCAGATACCTGTTCCATTCAACTAATTCAATGACAGAATCAACAAGAAAAAGATTTCAAAGGTCACTGAATTTCAACCAGTGGTAAAACACTCAATGATCTCGCTTAACCTGAATTTGATCCTTAGGGTGGATCATAGTGTACATACTGTTGAAGAGTCCCAAACTAGGATGAAACGGATGTTTAGTGCTTTTTGCTTTTGCAATGATGGTCTAAAACCATACTCTCTGACCCTCAACACCCTCTCTATTCCCAACTCTGACCTTGTATCTCATCAGGTAGAACCAGAAATCAGAAGAAAATAATCTATGCTCGTGCTACCAAGTACAGGAACTCAACGATACCATATTTGGCCTCGTGTTCTAAGTGACAGAGACAATGTTAAGCGCGAAACCTATGACTTGCTTTGCTGTTAATAACATAATTTTAGCTTTTTTATTTCTCTCTTATTTGTATTCTATAGTGAACTCCTTCTTAAACATACTTAGCTACCTAAATTATTAACATTGGCTTCCTTTTTTATACCTTACTCTATTCCTTCTTTTGTGTATCTACTGGTTCCAACTATATTAGCACTATGATTATTACAAAATTGTCCTGTCATTAACCATCATGTAACTATTAGTTTTTGTGGTTGTTTTTGTTCCGCAATATTAACTGACAATCTTGGCTGTGAACGCCATTATCACCATCTTAAAATTTTATATTATGCATGATTACTCACATCACCACTACAGACTCCACATTAGACCTGACAAAAAAAACAACCCTGCAATGTTATTTTATGATTGTTTAGTGTTGTTCAATCAAATTAACTGGACATCTTGGCGATAAACATTCTTAAATATCATTTCATAACTTCTTGTATGATTATAGCTTTACCCCCACGCATAAACATACCATAAATTCCACTACCCAATACTGAGATATTATTTATTTATTTTCCTTTCTACTTCTTGGTATTTTGTCGTTTTTATTTTTTGAAATACTCCTTTTAAATGTTTGATAAAATTAGATGCGATATTGTAGATATGTGCTGAAAACTCCACACTGTACCACTAGTACTGTTTTTGGAATAAAGCAAAATTATTATTATTAGCACGTGATGATATTTACACTGGAAAATACATTATACAACAATAACTCTGGCAAAGACAATAATTTTTATTAGTAATAAAATGAAGACTTATGGTGTTGGCTAGTTTATTACATCACTTGACCACCTCTGGTTCTCAATTCAGTGTAATGCATCAAATTGATGAACTGATACATTGGTTTTTTAAAGATAGATAATGGTCAACCACCTACAGCTAGACATTTCTCCAACGAAATGGAGGAAAATTAACGTGAGATTCGAGTGTACTCCACACAGAATAAATAATGTGAATAAATATAAATTAACTGAATTGAATTTTAGGTCTTCCCGTCGATTGATTAGACCGAAGTGCTCGGTCTGAGGCTAACATGTCGGCTTTTTGTGCAGATGCTTCGACGATGTCTCAGGATGGTCGGGGGTGGGTGCCTTGCGCTGCGGGTTGGCCACCCCTCCTCACACCTCTTGAAATGCTCCCATATGACCGGGCGTCTTACATAGCCTCTCCTGAGGAAGTCCTACTCACTGCCTTCACGTGGCGGAGGTGTTTTTCACCAAAGTGAGAGGGCGAAAGCGGATGCCCGGCACTCTTCACCGGGTTGACTGTCCATTGGATGACAGTCTAGGGGAGATGGCTAAACCCTGATTCCAAACCTCCAACGACTGGCGTATGAAGCTCACTGGAGCTCACCGGCAGACGTATGGGCAAAGGGCTTGTTGGATGTCCTGGATGTCTGGCCCCATTCAAAAAGGCGTATGAACCGAACTCCGGTCACCGGCTGCCAATGGATAGTGGACTCCCTACTCCACTCCTACTGCCTTGTAGGTCACACTTGGTTGTGTAAAGGCTAGAGCTGCACTATCAAACAAAAGGCCGAGTGGTTCTGGGGACATCACTCGTACCAAATTCCCATGAAACTTCGTAAACCCTCTTCATCAGATCGCTGCGCCTGGGTAGCGATGATTTGAGAAGTTCATGAAGCCGGCTCATCCTTCCGTAGGAGATAGCCGAAGCAAAGTAAGTATGTCTGGACATGTAATTAGAATTTAATTGGTGGATGGTGACTAGCAGTGGAATCTACCAGGATGCGCATTTCGTGGCCCAAGTGGTCTAGTGGATAACGCTTCGGCGTTTGAAACTATGGTCACTGGGTTCGAGCCTCGGTGGGAACATCATCACTCACTCGCTGGGGAATGCAGGTACATCCAGCTGACGAGTCTGAAATAGGATGAAATGCGCATCCTGGATTCCACTGCTAGTCACCATCCAGCAATTAAATATAAATTAAAACGGTATAAATTAGTAAAGAGCCCACTTTTGGTAATTTCTCATCAGAAGTTTATGTATAAACAATGCTAACTGTCAACCAGTTGTCAGACGTTATCGTCAGTTAAAACTGCAAAGATAAATCAGAGTATATGAGAAACAGGAACTTGTAGACAAAAAAAACCAAAAACAACTGGTGGATATAATCTTCCCTAATTGACAACGTATACAACTAACTGATTAAGTAATGAGCAATTATTTCCAGATAGTTGATAAGAAATTAGGGCGTTACACAGTAAACAAATTCCAGTAAAAAAAACTCTATTAAGCAACAAATCACACACAGAAAATTACGCACTTAAATCACAGTACTAGAGAAAAGACTGGATAAAAACGTTTCCGAGGACAGAGTTCAGGTTTATCATTATGAATGGCAAGAGTTACTATCTGCTAACTTATGTGTTCTCAATTCACACAATATATGAAATTTTTTCCCATGGTAATTATCACTTTCCTTGACAGTTCTTTACAAACAATAAATATTTTGTAATGAAACCAACCGGGAACTGTACACTCTAGATAAACTTATCGTACGGAATAAAATCAATACATATTTAAGATTTAGGTTACGTACAGTCATTATCAAAACCATGACTTCTATGTAATGTCGTCTTCTTTTATGTTTACCCTAGGAGCATACTGTAAGATAAGGAAACGTTGAACGATCTCCCTTCTTCAAAAATATTTTAGAAAGAGGACGAAAGCTATCCTGCATAGCCATAATATCACTTAACAATCTTTTTTATACCAATGACCAGAGTTTGCCAGTGAACGGAGGGTGTTTTTTCCATACCATCGATTTCTGAGTGGAACACATGGCTTGAAGGTTGAGCTGTGAAGTTCCAGTAAATCTGGTGTCTTTTTTTAAACGTGGGATGGCCAGTCTCACGTCCAACCACCTTCTTTCTTTAACGGATTTACTATCGATAAGACGAGGTTAAGGATTGCATCGATCGTGGAATCGAACCCAGACCACGTAAGGCATGGTTGGCGAGTATTCCACTAATAAACTACCAAAACAAACAGACTGTTTCGTAACATTTATTCATACAGCTGATAGATAAGTGAGCATTACTAGTTCTAATGAATGAAGTCAACTTATAACCCAGATATAATAGCTAGTCGAGTGGTGATGAATTAGCAATAAATCGAATTTTACAGTAAACTAGATTACCATTTTAACCTTTCACCATCACAAATATGAAAATGATTAAGGTTGTTTCTTTTTCTGAATCAAAAAAACAAAACAAACAAACGAACAACACTGCACTACAATAAACATTTGAGTGAAGCATATGCCAGCTAATGAATTGGTAGTGTGAATAATAGAATGCATTTAAAAGACTTCAACTATCATAAATGAAGTTGTAAGTTCTCTTTTATTGGAAATAACCGATTCAAACAACTAACTACTCCACAAATGTACAAACACCAGCACACAAACACACACATATACAAACACAAAATGACAACTGACTACTACTAAACTGTGTTATTTTGAGTTCTGCTTCAGTAGAAATTGAAAGATACCAGTGAAGAGAAGGATTTCCTGTACACTTGAGAATGTTTATTCTACCAACAACAACAACAACAATAGGAGAATTTCATAATTTTTTCAGTCCAGAAATTTGAATTTTTGGATAAAGTTTAGAAAACAAAAAGCAAAACAGCAAAAATAACAGATTCTTGAAATATCATATTATTAAAAAAGTAAACTCTAATTAACTCATTAAAAAGCTTTCTTCCAAATCAATATATAGTGTAATGGGTGTTTAATTAGAGACCTGCTTAAATCCCTAGAGTATCAATATAAATGTCGACCCTGGGGAACAAAAAATGTTCCAACTTTTCTGTCCATCAGTTATTGTTTTAATCATTCAATCAATCATGACCTTGGACCTTTCAAAATATACTGGCGCACATTTTAAATTAAGAGAAAAATATCGTAGAAGATAGGGATCTTGATTCATGGTATCGAGCAACCACCTTGCATGACATGATATACTGTCAATTATTATTTTACTTGAATCACCTATTACTAATATTATCTTTCCTGTATTTGACAGGATAATCAACATAGACTTAACGATATCCAGCACAGTAAAGTTAATCTCAACAAATAAGCTGATTGTATCTGAATTCTAGTTCATTGATATGTTTCAGTAGATGTGCAGTCAGAGACAGATATATCTGTAAGAAGCAACATCATTTCTAATGAGAAATATCTCAGGAACCATACATTAAAGAGTAAACAAAGCCAAAAAATTCCAATCATGATAGAAAAAATCGCAAAGTAACATGCTTTTGATGCGTGTATAATTGAAGCATACAACATATCCAACATGTGACTGAAACTTCAACGAATTGCTACTCAACAGTCATTTGTATTTCTAGGAGGCTGGCAATTAGCTAAACCTATAGTTAGGATCACCATTAATAATCTTATGCTGCTGTCCAAATCTTGGTACCTATGTAGAGAGCAGGGTTAATGAAGGTTTGTTACCTGAATGATTGGTGGTCCAATGCCAACACCATAAAGTTATAGCTTCACTGAAGTCATACGATGAGGAGCTTTAGTTTTTAATAAAAGCCTTTTCAAGGAATAAGAACATTGAACGTTGGTTCATTGACCTTGGTAGCCATTGGCGGGCAACTCAAAGGCGCGAATGGTTCAATCGTGTACAAGTTCGAAGACAAAAGAATACGAAAAAAAGTACAATACTTTATCTGTAAAACATTTGTTTATAGACTTGTATTAATCTTTACTTTAACTGCCAAACAATATAACTTCCTTCAAACGAATACTGGTGTTTTGGAGTTAAAGTCGAGAAAAATACATAGTAATTATCGGTTCAATGCATCTCCGTTACAATAGGAACTTAGGGCTAAGTTCCTTGACAAGCCTCGTGCACAAACATATATATATATACATGTATCATACACTGTTAACCGAAGATTAAACATCTTTATTGTAAACTCCATCTGCAAAAGATATGCACAAAGAACTATCCACGGATTGCAAATACACTGACAAGACAAACTTTCAAGTAACAACAAATGTCAAAGCCTCAATTGATAATGATATAGAGAGGATAATGTGAAAAAAAAACAAATAAAGAAATGTTGGCAGTCATGAGAAGAACTTCGTAGAATGGAAACGTCCTACTGAAGCCTTATGTTCTACTCAGAAGGCAAGGAATGAATAATAATAATAACTGAATGGCATACTACATGCACACAAAAAGGTAACTCCCCAACATCTACACATTCCCCTTTTCTTTTTTTTTTTGTCAGTTAATTTACACAAGTTAGTTTGTAGGCATTTGATTTGTTTCAAGTTTTGATATGTCATGAATTGATATCAGTTAAAGAAGCGCTTAAAATCAGCATGGAGTACTGGACAGTTGTTTTGTCTCAGTTTGAGATTCATCATCAGCATGCGACCCCCACCTGTGTTCAAAACTAGGACTTGACGGTTACAAGGCAAGTTCGCAAACCACACAGCTGTCGGTGTCATTTCATGCTCGGTAGTGACTAGCTACAGGACGACGTTACCTGGGGTTCTAATGAGAAGATATGAGACTAGTAGGATCAATTCCGTCCGGAGTGAGGACAAATACTAGTCAGCGATGCAATTGTTTGGTGATTGCGCTATATCGCGAATACATAGCGAAATGACAGAAATTGAAATTCATGCACTATTGGATCAAGTCCCAGAGGCTGTGAATTATCTACAAGCTTGCCGTATAATCAGAAAGTCCGGGGTTTGAACCCTGGCGATGATGACTCCCCAGCTAGGACAAAACAGCTGTCCAGTACTTTAATTAAACAAAGATGATAAGAAAAAATATAACAAAAGAACAGAAAAGGAAAAGAATATTTGACAAACAATTTTAAACGAGTGATTAATGAATGAGTGGTATTCATCAACTGTTATTATCTTAAAAAAATGTATCAAATAATAAAAAAATAAATTAACTTCCCATTAAGATGAACTAATCCTCAAATCAAATCTACAGACAAACACACACAAACACGGATATACGCATACATACTACTTAAATGATTCATTCAACTCTTCAGTAGTGTTTACATCTGATTTATGTAGGTATAGAGATTGTGTTTTTTCTCTTTTTTTCCATAACCAGAAGAAAAATGTAAAACCAGAAAAAAACAACCAAAAACAGAAGAAAATATGTAGAAAGATCTTTTGAAAAAAAAACGAAAAAACTAAACAAAAATTGTTTGTTTAAATCAACCAATATACTACTTATTTATTTATTTGTTTATACATTCAGTGATTCCTTCATCCAGTTTGATGAAGACAATCAACCACCACTTAATATTAGTATTATTATTGTGATTATGCTGTATGTATAATTAGATGAAGTAGCAGCATTCAACGTCAACAATCAAAAATCAGAAGGGAATGACAAACTCTTTTCGGAGTATTTTGCATCTCATTTATGCACTAACAAATATGAAGATACCAAATAAAAGGTTAAAAAGTTAAGCTGATAGATAATACCACTAGTAATAGTAATGATTAAGACGGAAAGAGGATAGAATTGGAGCTTATTCAAATAAAGAAAGAGTAAAAAATAAATAGGGTTATCTATGGTTTATGTGTATGTAAAAACAGAGTGTAGTAAAATATTGTTTTTTTAAAATGTTGAAACGATAACATATCTAAAAAAATTAATGAAGGTATAAAAGAGATTAGAAGAGTGAAGAAAGGAAGGATGGCAGTCGAATAAGAGGAGGAGGGGGAGGAGAAGAAGAAGAAGGAGGGTAAGTGTGGAAAACGAAAGGTAAAGATTTACTTAAACCAATATATAATCTGAGGAATATCTATGTATGCTTAATGCTCAATAACTAACTGTTGATGAAAAATAATAATTGTGAAGAGATAGTAAGAAGGAGGGGGGCTGGGACAGCACAACAGTGGAGAGAAAAAAACTAGACGAAACAACAACAACAACCATGGGAAATCAAAATTATTCGCACATCAAGATAATAATACAATCAGTTTTAAATCAAAACAAAAAAATATTTAAAGTAAACAAGGAACAATGCGAATGAAGTGATTTGGTGGATGGTGACAAGCATTGGAATCCAGGTTGTGAATTAAGTTCTATTTGGCACTAGCCATCTGTATGGTATTCCCACCGAGACTCGAACCCAATGCCTATCGCCAGTGCGTTTTACACTAGACCACTGGAGGTACGTCCAGTTGACGAGTCCCAAATACGAGCATCTTGCATCCCACTGCTAGTCGTCACATCCACCAAATCACATCATGTTAATCGCAAACATCATCATCAACCCATCCGTACTAGGAGGCGACATGTCACAACCAATACAGGCGGAACATTTCGTTCTGATCAATCAGAGGAAAAAATAAATACAAAACAAAAGTTGACTTAACATAATGTAAATCAAGTTTCATATGGCTTTACTAACTCAGAGGAAAGGTGCTACTAGTTGACAGAAATGTTATGCTGTTTTAATTACTACCTGACGGTTTTATCCAGTTCCCCTCTCTCTCTCTCTCTCTCTCTTTCTCTCTCCCTACCTATCTACCCACCTACCTGCCAGCCTTTTCATGTCTTTCCAACTAATTTATTCCAAGATGAAAAACCAAATTGTTTTTTATAAAGCAATTATAATTTTCCCCGCCAACTCATTCCTCTCTCTTCATAATCTTTTATTTTAAACCACACAATGTTAAAGTGGACGACATTACAATGAAACAGAATAGATTAGAAAGGAATAATGGTGGTTAGAATCAGAGAGAAACTGGAAAGAAGTGAGGAGAAGCAAGGAGAAGGAAGTGCTAAATTTCTAAGATTTAGTAGAAAGACTCAGTAATCCGATAGAAAGTAGAATAACAATCACAGACAGACAAACTGTAGAGTAATTAATTGCACCTTATTCATAGGCAAGATAATAATAATAATCATAATAATAATTGAACGATGCTGTAAGCTATGCAAAAGGAGAAATTTTTACCATGAAATTTACAGAATGAATAATTGAAAAAAAGATGTAATTATTATCTTGAATTATTAGACTTAAGAATCAGTTGAATTATTCATTGAATTGTTTTCAATTAAGTCGCCAATACATTATCGTCGGCTGAGAAGACAAAATCTATGAGATAGAATTTCTTGGAAATACTTATAAATGTTCTTTTTAGCACAGAATTACCCTGATTTATAAGTCTTAAGTGAAAAATTTTGGTAATTTCGGACCTGACAAACTGAGAAGGACATAATAATATCTGCATCATTAAAAGATATGATTTCCCTCTATCGACGGTTAGCACGAAACTTAGGCTTGGGGCTTCCTCTGCCGACTGTTTCCGATCACCAACCAAAATTAATTCAAAGTACACCAAGTTGGCTGACTAGTCAGTCAGTCAACTGGCTTAGTGACTACTACCTTGTAAACTTGATTGATTCAGAATTCAGTCAGCGTTAGTAACAAAAAGCTAGATGCATAACACTGGTTACATTCTACCTAGTGATTAATAGATGAGAAGTGAGTAGCATTAGAAAACGACTTAAGCATAAAGGGAAAAATTTACTCTTTAGAATACGAACGGTTACGACTTCCTAAATCATCTATTTCCTACCTAAAACCTTGAAATAATTGATTGTTGAATGATATCAAGTATTGGTTGATAGGAATTAGATTGGTTAAAAGTTTCGTTACGAGCTGACCAATGGAAGACCCGGAAGTATCGGACAGTTGTTTCATCCTAGTTAGAGACTTAACTGCAGTATGCAAAGACCACAGTTGGAACCCAGAATCTTTCAGTTAGAAAGCTAGATCGTGAACCATTCAGTCAGTGAAACCCTAACTCAACGTTCTATGAATTCCAGTTTCTACCAATTCGTGGGATATAATTATATATTTAGCGCAACTGCCAGCCAATGGCATAAGAGAGTAACCGTCCTCCTGTCTGACGTGGTGGATCCGCTGGTTCCAACTTCTCCCTAGAGCTCCAGCTAACTTCCTGTATAGAGCGGTGAGCATTAGATTAACAATGAAATGTTAGTTTGTAAGGATTTGATTGGGTTTGAACTACGGTGGACACCTACTGATGAAGATTTCCAAATTAGTACGAAACAGATGTCTAGTATTCGCATTTTTCCCAACAGTTCTCTAAGTGATATGAATTTACGATCACAATCATTAAAAGATAAAGCTCAGTATATACCTAAAGCTACATTATTATATCGACGACCTAATGTATACAATATATGTGTGTGACACTACGTATCACCTTCCTTGACTAGCAGTGTTGTTAACCTGTGGAACAACTCAGGTATAGAGAAAAGTTAAAGGTGATCTAAAGTGCTTAGACTGAATTAATTGTTTTCTATATAAGTAAGTGGATGGTTTACACCCACAGGATATCAAAAGTCACCAGCAGCTGGAAACCTATAGTGAACAGAGGTTTAAGAAATCATCTAAGCGATCAGTTAAAGAAATTATCTTAAAACTAGGTATATTGTTAAATACTACCCCCCCCCCCAAAAAAAAAGTAAACGATTGGAAACATAACCTGCTTAAAAGATAAGTGAAATGAATAAATGAACAGTCATACATACATACATACAGGGAGAAAATAATTAATTTAACAGATCAAGGTTATTCGCCTCATAATTACTTGATTCAGCAATTATGATATCACATTTGCAGACTTTAAACAGTGGTAAACAGTTAAATTCAAGTCATTCACATTTCGTTCTGTTCATAAATGATTACCTAAATGAATCCACTCACTTTCTATTAGATTATTAATACTATTATTTCAGGATCGAGTCTCACGATCCCTTACATAAAGTATTTATTATGCATAGAATAAACCTCAGTACTTTTTTTTTTACATTTTCTTATTTATTATTACTGTTATTAATCCCGAATGGAACATTAGGGTTTCAAACAGGACATCAGCATTTCACCCTGTTTTCTGCAACCCTCTTTAACTGGTTCCATGACTACCCATAGGCTCTTTTCTCTTCCTCACACGATCTCCTCCGTGTCACTTTTGGACCAACGCCTACACTACTGACTGAATGCCTGATATGAGTAGTTTGATACCACTCATGTGAAGCAGTATGTCTTGTTTATCCAGATTCAGATGATATATATAACCACCGGATGACTGTATCCCTTATTTAAAGTCGATTTCATCATCATCAGCAGGTGTATCTGTCCGAGTTGTACTCAGCTCAGAGAGTTGAATTAGTTCAAATCACTCGAAACGAATAAAAAGACCATCCACTGCCTAGATCATTTCGAGATGGTTGTTATCAAGCACTACTGTTTCCAACTAATTATATCAGTCAGTCAGTCAGTATCAGTCTATTTCTCTTGCTTTATAAATTCCCATTCATGAAGACATCAACCAGATCGCACACCTGTAAATTGAATATTTTGGTTTCCAAAAGAAACTGTGGTGTTATGTATTACCAGTTTATTCCAGTCGCTAGTCAGAATCTGAATGGTTTGAAAGGAGCGGTTTTCAACTACTGATGTCATTTGGCTATTTTCTCATTGATCAATACTGCATACAGATGTAACTCAGATGTAGGTGTAAGCATGTTGTCTTTAACTCGGTAGGTTTCAGGTTTAAATCTCACCTCCAAGTAATTTGCTCTGAGCAACCGGATGGGTGGTATCACCAGTCCTTACGTGGTATGATTTAGCTGTTATGATCCACACAGACTATTTCCAGTATTAATGTAATGATAATTTAACGTATCCATTGATGTATTAGTGTGTATTAGACGAGTAAGAAGAAATAGGCACAGGATACTAGACTCATATTCTATCGTAAATATTATTATTATTTCCTGGAGTTCCAAGTGGGACATATGGATTCAACTGCATATCTCTATTTTGTCCTGCTTTCTGCAGCTACCCGCACGAAATCTCGTACGCTTTCATCTCCTCACACGATCTCCTACAAGTCGTCCTAGGATCAACACCCAAATCATCGTTCCTCATTCAGGTTCCACTTGAGGAACTGTGTGGCGCACAATGTCACTCAATGGTCGCTTCAGTGTATGTCCACAATCCATCTCCATTTCCATCATATTTGTTGTGTAAAAGGTTCTTGGTTGGTTCTTTGCTGAGGTTTCCTGTAACTTATCCTTTCTGGTCATCTGATCCTTAGTACGGAAACGGGGAATAAAGCTGTTGATAGAAGTCCTGCAGCACGCCAACTCTCTGAACCTTATGGAATCATTGACTTACTGACTTGACATTAGTGTTAAAAATCCGAATCTTGTTCTACGTGTTGAGTCGGTGCATCAGATTTCCACACTGATTTCAGATCAATGAAGAAGGGTCTGTCCTACTTTTCCATTCCTGCCTTTGACATCGTCAGCTGTTGTGCCTGTAGTTTGTAAGATGCTTCCTAGATAAGTGCACGAAGTGACCTCATTCAAATTCCTCCTCTTGATAGTGATTGATGCTTGTTCTTGATTATTTCCATCTTCTCTGTGTTCACCTGAAGACCTGTCTTCGCCATCTGCTTCTCCTGCCAACTTGTTGGTTTTCGACTCTCAAAATCTTTTTTAGTTTATGGGACATCAAACATATATTTTTCACATTTTTTCTGGTGTAAATTAGTAAATTAGTCAGTTGGACAGACAAAGACTTTTGAAAAAAAGCCAAAAATGGAGAAGACAGAAGTAAACAAAACAAGACGAAAAATAAACCCAACAGATACTAACTAACTGATACTACTACGAACGTGTACACGCTTAAAAACAAAAGAGTCAGTGAAATTGATGGATAGTCAAAAACTTTAAGTTTCTAGTCTTTAAAATCATGATTATTATGTCAAACAAATCAAAAATTTTAGAAAAAACGAAACAATACCAGATCGACAACATTATCTTTAAATGCCATCATATTGAAAAGTTAAATGACAGGCATGATGATGATATCTGTGATGTTAGTTGTTTATGAGTGTGTGTGTGTGTGTATCTGAGTGTATACCTTTTTTATAATACACTCCATATATTATAAGATAAAATAAGTGGAGTGTATATTATTTGTTAGACATGAGAGGTAAATCTCGTAAGCCAGTGACTGAACGGATAAATACCTAGACGTTGGAAACAGTAGGTGCTAAGTTCCAGCCTCAGTTGGAATAATCACCAAAACCATCACTTCACTGAGGATGCACATGTATCCGCATTTCACGAGTCCCTAAATAGGAGAAAAATCGCGTACCATGGATTCCACACTGCTAGCCACCACAACACATCAACCAAATAATTGTGTATTCTCAGCACTTAATATATTCACTTCAGAATTTCTCAGCACCAGCGGTTAGAGATACTGAATGTTAATTTTAAACTCTACTATGTATTACTGATTTAATTGATTGTAAAAATTTATTGATTTTACCAGATAAATATATTGGATTTATATTGAAACAGTTTGTTTTGCTTTTTGATATAGTTTTTTTACGAGTTGATCACGGATTGATATCAGTTAGAGAATCATTGAAAGCCTGCATACTCCCGATGATTTCTAAGCCAGGATGGAGGAAACAGCTATCCAGTACTCCAGTACTGGTTTTCAGTGGTTCTATAACCGATATCAATCCGTGATCAACTCGTAAAAACAGAACTAAACCTTACAAACCAAACTATAGAAAATTAATCTCAATACTCAAGATCAGATGGCCAGAAAAGATCAGCAATAGGGACCTGTGGGAGCAAACTAACCAGGAACCGATTGTGAAACAAATAGGCAGGAAGAAATCGAGATGGATTGGCCATACTCTGAGGAAACCATCAAGTGACATCACTAGACAAGCCATTGCTCGAGTAGAACCCGAAAGGAAAGAGGCGAGTTGGTCGTCAGTGCAAGGGTGACTTGGAGGAGGTCATGTGAAGAGGAGATGAAAGCCTGTGGACAGACTTGGAGCCAGGTGAAGACTCTAGCAGAGAACCGAACGGAATGGAGATGTTTGGCTGAAGCCCTATGTTCCTCTAGGAATTAAAGGAAACAATAGTAATAATAATAAAAGCTAGTGAGTTGCTACATGATGGAGTTTCCTGGAGTTCTAGTGGGAAGTCATGAGCAGTGGGGTCCATCCAGATGTCACGTGTGAGGATGGATGTCCCACCGACGACATTGTTTGGGGTCGCACTAAATCACGAATTGGTAAAGTTAGAATTCATGGCCATTGGATAGGGTCCCAGTGGCTTATTCTTATTTCTCACTAAAATAGACACAGGTATTCCGTTCTTGATAATATTTATGAATAGTTAGATCAACAGTCTAGTTTCCCCTATACTATTGCTACTTCTAATAATAATAATAATAATGCCTACAAAAATGGCAGCAATTGTCATTATTATTATAATAATTGTTATTATTATTATTATCATTACACTTATCAGACTGTCAAACTGATTATCTTAAGAGTCAAAATTCACATGCTACCATGTAATAATGTGTCTCGCCCAAGTAATTAACTTCAGTCTTTATAATTAGGCAAACCTTCTTATCAAACATATGTTCAACTCTAAGCCAAACTGTTGTAATAGAAAACTATTTCTTCTTCTCTCCTTACCCTATAATATCTCGACTAATTATACTTTGCGACTTTGTTTACATTATGTATATATATATATATATATATATATATATATATATATATATATAATTCAATTGATACAGAACAAGGCAAATAATCCATAAGCCAATGGTTTAAAGTCAAGCACTGACTGTAACATATTCAGCTCATCTTCAATTATTACCAATCAAATGATATTAATAACCGTCTACAAACACGTACATATACAGGTCATAAACAGCTTCATACTACAAAATATGACAAAATCTAAAAATTTTGAATTAATCCAAAATATCCACAAAAATCCTATTTATTACACAATTACAACAAATATAAGAAGCTGGGAAATATTGCGATTACGCATCATTCGAGTGCTACGTAAGTGGAAGGGGGAAATCAATCGAAGAGGTTGTGAAGCAGCTGAATCGATTAAGATGGTTAAGACATGTGTTACGCATGCTAACCTAGCCATTGCCTTCCTCGACAACGTGCAATGGCAGCTGACGGACATAGGATGCATCAGGTTGGAAAAGAGTAAACTAGTAGTGGTCAAACCGAAACAAAGCTTCATAACAGTTAGTTTAAGCCAGTCAGCCATCCACGTAGTGACGCGTAGACTTCCTAATTGGCTTGTTTGGGGTCCTCGGAATGGTAAGGACCAATGAAGGCTGGATACAATTCGGTAATATGGCTAAAAATCTGTTGTCTATCCACATCACTATTCTTTTTCCCTCACTCAAATATCTGTTTATTATCTCTCTCTTGAATCCCTCTTTACTCTCTTCTCTTGCTTTGTGTGCTACATGGAAGGAGTGTGGCAACTGGAAGTGCTACACATCTGCGCAAAGTTCTACGTCGAAACCAGTCAGTCAGTCGTTTAGCACTTAATATTTAGAGAAACAAAACAAGTCAAAACAATAAACCAGAGATAAAGTGAGGACGGTATGAAGATAATGGGATGTTAAGCAAAAAGACTAATGGAATTATAAGTAGGCAGGAGGCCTTATCATCACTACACAGCCCCATTTTTAGTTTTGCTTTCCTCGAAAGAAGACACATCGGCTGACTGACTGGCTTTCAGAAGGCTTTCATCAGCGTACTGTGTCGTTTAGTCTTTCCTATTCCAGAGGAAAAGTTTTTTGTTTTATATTTTTTTATCCTTTAGTATTTTTACTGGGTGCTGAAGTTTCTGCAGTAGTCTGTTTTACTGGGGTGGGGTCGTTAGCCCCAGGGCCCAACCTTCCGACTTTTCCCGGGTTCGGGATCGGCTAGGAAACTAGGGAGCTAGTAAACTACAGATACCTATTTTACACCACATCACTGAAATATCAGAAAAAAGTCACATTTAGTGAGCGAAGACAATCAGGTTATTTTGCCAACCATATGAAGAATGCATGGAGTAGCGCTACTTTCTGTAACAGTGATTACAATCAACTCGATCTTAACTTTATTCCACGTCAAAAAAGACACTTCCTTTCAATGAGGATTTCGATTCACACACACAAAAAAAGAATGAATGCTTCAATTATCCCATGGAAATATAAGTCCAAAACCTCATCATCTTGGTACTTGTGCTACTGTGCAAAGAAAACTAATCGCTTTACAGTGGATTATTTAACAAGGGTATACATTTGCACTAGATTGTAAAATTCACCGGGGAAGGGTCAAAAATTATCTCACTAGTGGCCTAGTGGCCTATAAGTCAAAGATTCTGTTTCTTGAAAAGAGTGTTGTATGTATGCGATGCCAAAGAGTCCCAAACTAGGACAGCTGTCCAAGTCTATCTGATTTTCTTTTTCAATAATTCTCTGCCGATTGCCTCCGACCATCATATATGTGTGTTAGTTATCTTAGGCAGTTTTTGATTTGACACTAGTAACTAGTGTGATGCGTCTAGTCCTCTCTTTGGTGCAGACTGAATTCTATCAGTCAGGTTGTAATGTAGCCACTATTCTAGGTAGCTCGCCATCACAGTGCACGTTGATTTGATGATATTAGATAGTTGGAGGCGATCGGCCATAGGAAACCCTACCTGACCTAGGTTTCATGCTAGTTGGCACTCATCAGCAAGGCATATCTGCAATCTTGAAGGAACTCGTGTCCCCTCTGAGATTCAGTGCTGCAGTCAGAGACGTTACCACTGAGCTATTCGGTCTCACGATTAACCTCCTGTAGGACTGTAGTGGGTATTTTGATTGGATTGTGATGGCAAGCTACCTAGAATGGTGGCCACATTGCAAACCTGACTGATAGAATTCAGTCTGCACCAAACAGAGGACTAGACACATCACACTAGTTACTAGTGTTTAATCAAAGTATTCAATACAGTCCTACAGGAGGTCAATCGCGAGCCCAAATAGCTCAGTGGTAACGTCTCTGACTGCAGCACTGGGTGACGCGGGTACGAATCTCAGAAGGGACATGAGTTCCTTCAAGGTTGCAGATACGCCTTGCTGAAGAGTGCCAAATAGCACGAAACCTAGGTCCAAGGCCTCCTGCCGATTGCCTCCCACCATGTAATATCTTAGGCAGTTTTAAATCATGCCATAACCTATTTGTTTTTTTTTGCTGCTTTGGACGTCTAACTTTTGTGATTCCATAAAATAAAATAAAATAACTGAGTCTATTTTATATCTTAGACAATTATCAAAAAACGAAATCTTAAAAAAAAACCTATTCTACGAAAAAGCCTCAGAAAATTATTTCTTGTTTTCTACCAAATTCAATAGGTTCAGTATGCTGCTTTTCAGTGTAAATGAACCGTTGACAATAACACTTGAAACAAGGAACAAAAGAGAGAATAGAATTTATTTGGTTGTGTTCGTGACATAAACATCATTCAGCAGCTGTTCAAATAAGAAAACGCATCACTGTAAAATTAGGATAAGTTAGTCTCCTGCTATTTTTATTGATGAGTTAATCTAATTAAATACGCCAAGAGAAAGAGAAAGTTGTAACACGCAACAACACAACAATCATTCAAAAGTATTCAATTCAATGGATTAAAAAAAACCACAATTCAATTCAATCCCTCTGCCTATTCAGCTGAAGGTAAAGGTCACCACAGTATTTCTAGTAGATATCTACAACAAACCACAACTATTAATAAATTCATCAAGTTTCGGTAGAATACCTCACCTAACTATTCCCTACACACAGCGTTGTATATTCACACACATCAGAAGATACGTGACTGATAAATAAATAAACTTACAACGTAATAATTAGAACTATAAATGGGTGAAGTGGAAAGGTTTCTCAGGGTCAAACTTCAAATGGATGGAATATGGAAGGAGTATGACGAATTGAATATTGAAGATTATAGATAATCACAGTTCAGTCACGTCACCATGATAAACAACTAGTTATCAGACAGAAAATGTGAAAATGTTAGGAACTACCAAATGAACGATTATAAAAATAACAATAAAAATAACAGTTGTGAAACGATAATAACAGAAGAAAGTAAAACAGCGATAAGAATAGTTAATGAAGTAAAAGATATTACCATAATAGATTGAATGTGATGGACACTTTCCTGTGTACACAGACGTTGGAAGCATAGGTGTTAAAAGTCCAGACATCTACCAAATTCTTCAAGTTTTCAACCTAATAACTAACTGTCCATTATAGTGACATAACTCAACTGTAATCTATTCAAACTCTTGATTTTCAATCTGTTGTACACTATTCAACCGTCTATTATTTCAACTTCACTAGTAAAACATTATCATCTTGCAGTTAGTTATGACTGATTTATTGCAGTTCATTTGGCTAGTTACAAAATGTTTTGGAAAACCAAGGAGCGGTCGATAGTTGTTTCGTCCTAGTTTTCGACTCCTCGAAAGTACGCATCCAGAAGTAGAGCTCGAAGATCATTCAGTCACTGGGACCTGGTCACATGGCTCAGTACTCCTGGGTTTTTCAAAGGTTCTCTAACTGATGTCAACTCCTGAACAAACTTGCAATCAATCAATTTCCTGCAAAATCAACACCTCATAACTAATCTAATGCTCACTAGCGAATAGCTCTATACAGGAACTTATCTAGAGTTCAAGTAAGGATGCTCCAAAAAGCAGAGACTATTGCAATTCGCCTCAAACCACCAGTGCTTTATGCGCAAAAGAAGCAAGTCCAGCCCCTTCTACTCCCCTGACCTTCATGAATTTGTAATATTATCTTTCCTAATCTTTCTGACATTCAGCTTAGTTTATGTTGATGCAACTGAACTGTAATCTATTGATATTATTGATTCAATGTTGTCTAAACAACATTAATGTTGTTCATAACACTAATTCATTCATTCACTATAATCTATATATAACTGTAGAGCCTGATGATGAAGTTATCGAAAAGAGTCATCTTTGTTCAGTATCCATTCCTTTGAAAAAAATAATATTAACCGCATAATAATAAAATATACAATTTAAACACATAAACTATAGAAGAGATGTCAACATATTTTCTAGACGGTTAACATTAAGTGTAGACAAGTAGATTGTGGTATACTTAGATAGTCATCACTAAGACTAGTCCTCCTTCTCCTCCTCCACCTCTTTGTTGTTGCTGTCTGATCAAAATGACTATCTACTTGCTTAAGATGAACTTATCTGTTTTACCTTGTAATGTGAATTCATCATTTCAATTAGAAGTTATACGTGTGAGGCTTTCATTGTCAATTTAGACAACTCCTGCTTTTTTTGAAATGGCACTATCTATCTAGGATGCATATAAACTAGACAAGACAAGGTTAAAAGCTAAGAGAATCACACACGTAAATATCAAAGATTAAAGTTGCCACACAGTGTAAACACTCTTTTTGTATATCAATAACACGGTAGACGATTTGTCTAATATGTATTTTCCCGAGTTCCTTTTCATCTATTCCATCCCAATAGCATTTACTCATTCAATTCTACCCACCACCCACCCCACCTCCCGATATACTTAGATGAAGTCAGACAAGAGGCGCAGATGTGCGCCCCTCTACTACCATCTTTGATGTCGCTTAAATCTGACACCACTAGTCGATAACAAATAACTTCGAGCTAATAAAAAAAAACTGAATTAGTCTGCTAGGCAGTATAAAGTTAACAATACTTTCTATCTTCCGTGTTAAGTCATACAATATGGTGAGTAATATTCAGATTCGGTGTAGAGTATTAGATAAGGAGGGAAAGTCAATCGATAATATTATGAAGCTATATATTCAGAGATGGTTAGGACACGGTGTCATGAATGCTAAATTATCCCCTTTCTCGTCGCATAATGTCAGCTAACATACAAATGGGTGTAAAAAGATTTAGGTGTGTAAATGTGTGTGTGTGGAGAAACCAAAATGAGGATCAATCCATGAAGTCTATGACTGCTAGTTTAAGTAGTGTAGGCGAGTTCGGACTATGTGACCGGGGTTCTTGAGACGTTAAGATCCAATGTCTTGAGACTGTTGTTAAATGTGGTTCAAATTCTCTCTCAATGGAGCAAATGCAGTCACTATTTGTGATCACATTATCCAATGAATTCTCCTCGTCATAATTCTATTTGCCCTACGTTTTCGTTTACGAAAGTCTCCTCTCTAGTTTTGTGAAGTATTGCCACTTGGAGTTTAATACTTATTTGCCAAGTCGAAATACGCTGAAATCCAGTTAGTTCATGAGACACACAGAATATTTTACACATGAAATCGATCGGTTCACTAGGAAGTCATCGTCGGACGCCCAACTCGTTGTTTCCACTTCTGGTTCTACATTAGAGCTTGGCACATCATGTCATTCAACAGTCTCCTCAGTGTGTATCCAAAACATCGCCACTTCCCTCGTCATATTTATTAAGTGGTAAGTTCTTGGTTGCTTGATTACCAGAGTTACTTGTTGCTTATCTTTCCTGATGATTTGACCTTCAGTACGGGACGAAGGCAGCTGTTGATGAACATCTGCAGTAGATTATTGAAAATGCTTTTGGTGATGCACAAAGCAAATCTGTGAACTGTATAGAACCACTGAAAGACTTGACACTAGGTTTGAAAATCCGAATATTGTTTGTCAAGGAATATGAACATTGAACGTTGGTTCATTGACCTTGGTCACCATTGGCGGAAAACTCGAAGGCGCAAATGGCTCGATCGCGTGCAAGTTTGAAGACGACAGAAGAACACGAATAAAAACTTGTAGTTGTCTTCACTTTAATTGCTAAACAGTATAACTTTCTTCCTACAACCACTGGTGTTTTGGATTCAAAGTCGAAACAAGTACATAGTCATTATCGGTTCAAAGCGTCTTCGTTACAGTAGGAACTTAGCGCTAAGTTCCTTGACATTGTTCCTTACGCTGAGTGCAGAAGATTTTCCAAAGTGACTTCAGATTATTAAATGCCTGTTTTGCTTTTTCGACCCTGGAATTGAAATCTTCATCAGGCACGCCTGTAGCTGAAACGATACTGCGTAGATACGCAAAATCTCTCTTGTGGATGTAACCTGATGCTTATTGATGTTGATCAGGTATCTCAGTCACCTTTGCTTTCTCCTTGTTCACCTGTGTTTTGTGTCTTTGCTGCACTTCGTGTCAATTTGTTGATTTTCACCTGTGGGTTTTCAAGGCATGAATAATTATGCATGAAATCCAGGTCATCCAAAGTTCTTTTGTCTGTAGAACACATATATAGCCGTCTTCTCACTGCCCATTGTCTACCGCCACATTATCCAATTCTCCATAACCAAGAATGTCATCGATAGTAGACTAAAAAGCTTCGTCATACACCCATGTCTTCACTACAAAGGCTTTATCGACTACTGTTCATTATTTTATAAATACATTTTATATCTGAAATGCTTTATTCTACTACAAGAAAACTTATTTCATGATAGGAGAGTGGAAGTTTATCATATCGATCAAATAGTATTTTCTTTGAAAAGTCCACTGATGATGACCACACGTGTAATAAGATAATTATGACAACACAGATATAATTAGTGCATATCTCCAACTGGGTGTGTACATGTGTGTGTGTGTGTGTATGTGAAGCGGGGAGACGCCAAGGTGGGTACATCTATGAATTCATAATAATTAAAACTATATTCGGCCTAAAGATTCAATCAAATCATGTTATAATGATGTCAATGGAAAATTACCCATTGAAAAATACGTAGCATTTCCGTTCACAGCTTGATAATACTAATAATATTGCTAATGATATATATATATATATATATATATATATACATCAGAAAATATTATGATAATTATTATCAACAATCTTAACACCTATTTTTTTTCTCAAAAACAGTACACAAACCTGCACACTGGATGGATAATAATTATCTAAAGAATTTTAAAAAAAGGTGGTAAAAGATACTATTTTATAATAGTTGCAAGTAAAGGTGTGCTAATTAAAGGAAAACGCATGATGTATGTATAATTAGCTTTAAATTCAATGAAGTTTGGATCACGAGCCGATATCAGTTAGAGAACTGACAAACCCCAGGAGTCTTAAGAAGAGTACAGACCAATGACCCTACAACAGAGAACAAACTCAGAACCTTCAGATTACACAATTGTCTGGATTTAAGATAGAACTTGGCACCGAACTGCAGCAGTTCGAGTTGCCACGTTCCAAATACCACACAAACGTAGACAAGAAAATGAGTGAAGAGAATCAATAGAGTTTTAACAAGTATAAGAGTGAAACACAATGAGTAATGGTAGAAAGGAATATGAAAAATTACAGAAACTGAATACATCTGCGTAAGTCATTGACAACGACTTTGAGCCATGTCACCTATTGTCTCCAGCCATTGATTCTTAGAGTACCGAGGGCGGGCCCCAACCCGGAAGTCTGCATCTCCCTACCTGACTCAGTTTAACTGTCAAGGATTTCATGGGTTGATGCCATGTTTTTGATTGGCCACCACTTACTCTTTTACAACCTGCACCTATATCAGCTAGTAATGCCCGTCCGTCGGGGGAGGCGATGGTTAGGCATGCGCACCACGTGACCTAGCCATCTCAATCTATGTAACTTTATAGCCTCGTCGATTGATTTTCCCTCTTTGCCCAGCACTCTACGCCTAACGTCAACATTACTTACCTTATTATGCCACCTAACGTGTGAAAGGGATCGTAGACATCTATGATCAAAAACAGTCAACCTTTTCATGTCTTTAACTCGTATTGGCCATGTTTCAGAGCCATACAGAAGGACGGAGCGAACTGCTCAGAGTACCTCAGATCTTCTTGTATAAGCCAACTAATTTTGATAGATTTATTGGAAGTATGAGTGGAAGGGGATAGAATGAAAATATGAATCACATTTCAGGATTTGTATCAGTAAGCTTTGGATTTGAGCAACGAGATTTATCTGCAATTATCAAAAGTTAAATGGTGCGTTGGTGGCATAGCGGTTAGGATACCTGCCGGCCATGCACATGATCTGGGGTTCAATCCCCGGCCGACGCACTCCTTTACCTCGCTAAGACAGAAATAATGCTGGTGAAGAGGAAAGGTTGGGCATGAGGCTAGCAATCCCATCCTGTAAAATAAACACTGCTACAGAAACTGCAAGCCACTAGCTTGAAGCCGTATGTTCCACTGGGGAACTTGAAGGATAAAAAAAAATCAAAAGTTAATATTCAACTGTTGCGTGAATGTATAATATCTAACTGTCTGTCTGTTTATCACTCATACTAGTTTCCCCGCTAAATCTTCTCTTGTCAATCTTCCTAATCATACGGAAATACCAGTAAAGGTTAGTCTATGCGATTGATTGATAGACTGTTAACTACTGTCAATCATAATTCGTATGTCCTGATTTTAGGTGTGAAATGAAGGCTGATTTTTGTGTGGAGATAGTTGAAACCATCGAAAAATATTACCTTATGGTTGTTTCTAAAACACGGCACAGAGAGAGAGAGTAGAGTAGAGAGTTCCATCTGTTAAAAGCTGAAATCAATATACAAAACTTATGAAAGTTAAACTTAAGTCTATTTAAAATCTTCGAATATATATAAATAAGAGACAGCCTACTGTAGCATTTAAAGCAACTTTTAGAAAATAAAAAATTACGGAAAGTGAATCCTTGACTAATTCAATTATCTCAACAATTACAACAAAAAATTATCACCAGATAAAAATTATTAAATTGAGATTTATTATTTTTTTTATAATTATTATTTAATTGCTGTCATTAGAAGTTTGAAACCAGTTTATACAACATATATTAATCGGACTAAACCAGTAAGCAGTAGTATCATTATCCAACGGTGCCACTATAAGTAGGGGTCCCTAGGACGTAGTAGGTAATGCTTTTTGGAGTTGTGGCTAACTGACCAATGGGTCAGGCGTTCGAGTCCCCCTACTACACACATACATTTACCTCAGATTCGTGATACCCATTTTAGGTGGATCCATGACTGCCCACAAAGTTTCAGTTTCTCTTCATATGATCTCCTCCATGTCACCCACAGATGCCCAAATTACCTTTTGAAGGACAGTATTGTGTGTAATATTACACAACGTTGTCTTCAGAGTATGTTTAATCAAGCGCTATCTTCTTCTGAAGGTACCGTTAGAAAATGAGTTTTTGTCTGGCTCACCATGGGCTACAGGTCCTTGTTACTTCTTCATTCTGACTGACAATCTGATCTTGAATATCTAATGAATGTTTCCAGTAGCTTGTTGGACACACTTTCTATAACGTCTGTGCCAAGATCCTGAACCACATGGAAACACTGACTGACTTGACGTGAGTGTTGAAAATTCGGATCTTGTTAGTTGTGCTAACTGCTGGTTTCAGTGTAATGAATATCCGTCTTCAAATGTTGGTTCGTAGGGATTTGATTGGTTACAGGATTTTCATCATGAGCTGACATTAGAGAACCATTGGAAAACCTGGGAGTACTGGACAGCTGTTTCGTCCTAGTTTTTTTTTTCGATCCGATCCCTTCTGACTTTGACATCTTTATCCTTACCGCATCTGGTTGAAACGATACTGTCAGGGTTAGGTAGGTGAGAGACATAACTACCTTTCGATTTCTCCATTGATAACGATTGCTGTCCGTTGTTTGCGTTGTAGTTGTCGTCAATCGGGTGCCTTTGTCATCCTTTGTCGTGTCTATGTTCATTTGAATTTCTGTCATTTCTACCTCTTCTGCTAAATTGATGGGTTTTTTTCCCTAATCATTCTTCTTCGCCTTAGTGAGACAAGAAGTACACAGAGTTCAGGTTCTCTAGGGTTCTTTTTTCCCGTCCACCTTATGTCCAGCTACCCAAATCCTCACAGTCTGCATCATAATTCAATCCACCACTAACATAAAGATCACTGATGATAATAACCCTTTGAAAAAACAACAACAATAATTAGATCAGCAAAATTTAATTATTGCTTGCCTGTTTTGTCTGATAGATTTAAAACATCAAAGTCGCCGGCAGAATACAGTGGAACGAACACATACACTCTCTCTCACTTTCATTATAATGTCAAGATATTTATTGATATTTATTTTTCGCTAAAAATATAAAACTCCCATTAGATTAGACTACTTACTTTTATGCAGATCTATTTTTACAGCTATACACACACACACTTTAATTATTCAGTAATGAAAGTGCATTAAGTAAATTATTCCTTTTGATCATAAAATCACTTAATTTCAGTGATTTATAAGCTTTGCATCAGTATATATATATGATATACTTCGTATTTGAAATAAATTGAGTTATTATAAGGGTGAAAACAAAAAACTCATCACTTATTAATCCATCTCTGATATAGACCTTTGTTCTCAAGTTAGACAATGAACCAACTGCTGACACTAATTTAAAGAAACATTGAAAATCAGCTGCTACTGGGTATCTTCTTCTTTTTGAGTTCAAGACTTTTTAACAGTACACAAAACAAGAACCCACTCGGAATGAATCTAAGTACTTCTGTGTATAGGGAGGAACCAATTGATGATTCAGTGTAACTGTGAGACAGAATCAGTGGTAAACTATGAATACCAAATTCTGCCGATTCGTGATATACGAATATGAATTCAGTCTGCAGCGAAGATAAGACTTGACGCATTACACTAGTTACTGACTAGTGTGCAATCAAAAATATCCAATACAGTCCTACAGGAGGTCAATCGCGAGCCCCAATAGCTCAGTGGTAACGTCTCTGACTGCAGCACTGGGTGACGCGGGTTCGAATCTCAGAAGGGACATGAGTTCCTTCAAGGTTGCAGATACGCCTTGCTGATGAGTGCCAACTAGCACGAAACCTAGGTCCAAGGCTTCCTTTCCGATTGCCTCCAACCATCTAATACCAACAATTCACAGTGCACCGTAATGGCGAGCCACCTAGCATGGTGGTCACATTGCAAGCTTGACTGATAGAATTCAGTCTGCAGAGAAGATAGGACTAGACACATTACACTAGTTACTGACTAGTGTGCAATCAAAAATATATATGAATATATATATATATATATATATATCGCTTCCGCCAGCCAATATTATCGGTGAGTATGTGTTGTTGTACTGGAGTCTGTACATCCTAACGGTTAGAATTTGTCATTAAAACTCCACGAAATCTATCCTGTATTCTTACTTTCAGTGATATTACTATATGGTTGGCAGCGGAGTTGAATATGACTGTACAGAATCCTGTTTCGTATTGCAACTCTAATATTTAGACATTTTTAGAGTCAGACAGTGAGAAAGAGAGAGAGAGAGAATGACTTAATCGAGCGATCGATTTTTACAAAACCTACTTGAACAGGGGAAATCTTTAGATACTCACAGTTCCTGTTCGATATAATGCTTATTTAAGAGGATTCGGTGGGTGTATCTGTACAGCTAACGCAAGAGATAATGGAAATAAAATATTGATGCATGCACATGGCTCTACACTGCGCAAGGGATTACATAACACTCCATATTTGTATACCAGTTTACACCTGTAAGTGCATGAGTGTGAGTGTGTGAGAGAGAGAGGACACGCACGCCAAGGGGGTGGGGTCATTGTGCCCTGTACATGTTAAGAATTACGGAACACATCCTATTACCTTATCCAAATTCAATGATATTACACCTAAAGCAGTGTCAGTCAGTTTTATTATCCCCTTTTACTTTTAAATCTTGTGTTCATTTTATTTGACTTTCCATTTCCCCATCCACCCCGCAAATATTTTTTTCCTTTTTTCACATAAATTAAACTGACAAATAAAAATGTGATCCAAATGTCTTAAAATGTTGTTGTATTACGCAAATACATCACATTTTTCGTTAGATGTACAGAAAAAGGAGAAAAGAATAAGCCATCAGCTTTTAACAAAACACAAATTAAATCTATTAATGTGACTAAAATCGTTTAAAAGTTGGTTGAAGTGCTACAACAACTAGATACTACTATTACTCTAAATCAACATTTTCCACATAAAAATTCGGTCAAAAAACAAAACTAGAGGCTGTGTGTGTGTGTGTGTTGGTGTCAAGTTTGACGTCAGTAGATTAGTAGAGGACACTGAACATGGATATGCGCAAACATATTTACCCACCAACCCAAGGTTATGTAACACTATAAGCTTATGTGCACACTGACGTGAACTTTTGGGCAAGAGATAGACAAAAGAGCGAGAGAGAGAGAGAGACAACAGGAACAACAACTACTACTATAACTACTAAAATATCGAATGTATAACTAAATTAAAACCACAAATGAATACCACTCCTATAACGTACGCTATTATAGACTTATATATATACATGTATGTTCGAATTATTCAAGATTAGTGGTCAGAAAAGAAAGAAAAACGTCAATGTAAATTAGTTAGTTAGGTAGGTAATAAATTTACACTGGAATTCTGTTTGAGTTTTTTTGTTTTCTGTGTCATCATAGTTAATTGCTGTGAGAAAGAAAAGAGCGCACAAAAACAGGACATTAAAATAAAGCAGTGTGTTGTCTCCTTAGTTTGAAAGAAAGTAAGTAGGCAGTTGTTGTAACAGTATCACAGAAAGGATAACTGACTTCAGGTTTTGCAATTAACTGTGATCTCTGAGCTGGTTGGTTTAATTGCGGAGCTTTTGTCGTCCTTCTGGACTACGTCTTCAGTGCAAGTTTTAGCACAAAATGAACTGATTTAAATCCTCTAGGAATGATAAAATTGGGTCTCCTAATAATCATCTTCCTGACTGGTAGTCGATTTACAACTATGTTGATCATTTTTATTGACTTGGATTTTAAACTCTCTCATCACATGATTTACTTTTATTAGTTGGTAGATTTAATCGTCCAACAAATATGCAGCAGAAAGTGGAGATGGATTGGACACTCGCTGAGGAAACCGCTGGGTGACATCGCGCGTCAGGCGTTCGAGTGGAACTCGAAACGGAAGCGGCGAGTGGGACGTCCAAAGGTGACATGGAGGAGATCGTGTGAAGAAGAGTTGAAACAGTATGGACTAACATGGATGCAAGTGAAAAGTACAGCAGAAGACAGAAGCAAGTGGAGACGTGCAGTTGGAGCCCAATGTTTCACTAGGAACCCAAGGGAACAATAATAATAAAAGTTGATAGATTTGATCTATATCAACATGTTTATTGATCGCATATTCGCTAGAGTACCAGGCGTCTGAACACATGCATTTTATTCTATAAGCTAACGGGTACTTCAATTGATCCCCCTTTGTGTCGGAGCTGTGTGAAGCTATAAAAATGCAGGTACACTGACCCATTCAAGTATTTCATCTGCCTGTAACAACAGAAGACAAGGGCCAGGCAACAGATCAGTTTTATTACGAAAACCAACAGGTATTTATATGTATTTTACGTACATTAATTAGGCTCTGCCCGCAGAAAGAAGGCGGTCTTCTGATTGGTTGTTTGCAAACAAACGCAGTCTTCTGCTTTCTCGTTTTCGATATTTCTCGGAAATGCGAGCCACTTGTCTGCGAATCATATTTGTCCACGTCTAGGTCAGCTGTGATCGGTTGTTGAATCAGCCTAGATTAATTTCCACCAATCAGCGTAGATCAATGTCTACCAATTGGCTAGCAGCTTGCTCTCACCACATGCCTTCTTAATGAGGGGGGGTATGTCTAGGAAGGATTATACAAGTTTTTTTCCTTTTCCTTATAGTCATTGATTTTACCCGCAAAGAAATCTACACTACAAGAAAACGGATGTCTATCTCGATATCTCGAGATAGGGTAAAGATGGATACTGCAGATAACAAACCTCTGTATCTCAAATTCATTTACAAAAAGGAGATTGCCGCAGACATTAGGAAAAGTCGATTTAATAGATCGACTGAAAGAACATCCCTTGCAGCTAAACTAACTGGTACTAAATTTCTCCACCAAACCAGTATCCATGCATCGAGTTAAGGATGAATTACCAATGATGTCTTCACCAATGAATTCAACTGTTCATGTGGAGCTAGTTAAATTGGCTATATTCAAAGGGCTTTATCTCCATGCGCGCATACATGAACATTTACCTGTATGGTTGTGTAAAAGAAAACTGAATACGTAAGTAGTACAGTCTTAGCCCACATGTTAGATATCGGACATTCAATAAAATCAGAACAGGACTTCTGGTAATTTATTTAGAGCAGATTGACTACATCTTCTATTAATAGCTCAAGAGGTAACAATCCATAACAGAAGAAATATGTCCCACAGCACGTTAAATTTGGGCTGCAATAAAGTCAACAAAATCCTCCATAAACACATTAGCACTAAAATTCGAATACCAAGAATATTTGTTTCCTCTTCTTCTTCTTCTTACCTCTGTTCCACTGACAAATGTTTATTTCAGACATTTTGTGACTTTATGACTTTTCTTATTATGTATGTATTTCCTTAGGTTTACACAATGCCTTTCAAACTTATGACTGTATTTACACAATCCTGTTCGTTTCATTTCATTCTATTTATTACTAATGACCTTCAAGAATTAGTTTGTAGGGATTCTATTTCTTCCAGGTTACACCACCAATTGATATCAGTTACAGAACCATTGAGAAACAAAGAGAACTGGACAGTCGTTTCGTCCTAGTTCGGGACTCATCGACAGTACGCATCCATTGAGTTTCTAACCCGTGAATTGGTAGAAGTTAGAATTCATAGGCCATTGAATCGGCCACCAGTGGTTGAATAGTATACGAGATCGCTAGCCTTATAGCTACCTAGAAGGTCCTGGGTTCAAAATCCAGTTATTAGTAACTGATAATAGTTCACTAATAGTACTTTTGTGTTTACACCACACCATTATTGTTATTTATGATCCTTGAACTTGCGTCTAGTTTATCCCATTTGTTAGTTTATTTCTCTATAGTATTCAGATTGTCTCACACACCGCTAACTACCTTCATCTTTGGGACTTGTACCTTTGTTGACTGTACACACACACATATTCTAAATGATAATTGAAACTTACTCACTATTACCCCATCTTGTACTCATACCACGAAACACTTACAATCAATCAATAGATTTATAATTACAAGATTGGTCATGAGGTGACAACAATTAAAGGACTATTGGAAAACCAGCAAGGAGTACTGAACAGCTGTTTCGTCCTAGTTTGGAACTCTTCAGTAATGCGCACCCACCACCAATGGAACTCAGGACCTTCTAGTTACAAGGTCAGCTAGCTCGTAGACCATTTAACCACTGGGACCTAACCCAATGACCCATGAATTCCAACTTCTGCAAATTCGTTCTATATATATATATATATATATATATATATATATATATATATATATATATACAACACGTATGCCCTTGGAAAAAGGCACAGTTTCGTTGGATGAAATAAAGAAAAACTCTTAAGAACAGCGAAATCTTCAGTTAACTAGACATCACTTAGCTTTTGTAAGGATTTTCATTGAATTCTAGAGCAGAATTTTGTTAGAAACTAGCATCACTCAGAGGGTCATCAGGTATTAGGCCGTAATAATGCACAGCTAAGTTCGTTGTTATCAGAGACTCTTTAGTGCTCCAGTGTTCTATGGTTTTCGATGTTTGTTTAAATATTGTCAAATCGTGACTATATTTAATATAAGTAATGAAAATTCTACACAAGAAAGTAATTATTTATAAATCAATAATTAATAGTTTATACATTACGCTTGTATAATATAAGGGCATCACATTCAACACACACACACGCAAGTGAAGTAATAGCTAAAATTTCTTAGTCTGTAAAATGTCTGCAGATTAAGGAAACATTATCCATTTAATTTAATTTATTTTAATTTTTGAAAAAACCTTTTTTTTACAATGAACATATATTTATGGATGGTTTTCTTATTCAAAGAAATCTAAAGTTTTTCCATGCACTTGCACTTGTGATGGTTAATGATGGCTTACAACCTATCTGCTGCAAACTTGATAAGTGGAGCGGAGATGGAATTTGTTGCCCTAGTGTGTTTAGCAGGTCACCAGTAGCTTAGATTATCGAGTCATACATCCACATTTGTGGATTATAATAATAAAAATAATTTAATTTTATAATTTCTGATTACAGCTTGATTCCACACCGTATTTTTTGGTACAGGTATGCAATTTTCAGCATGTGATATCGGTAGCCAAAATTTCGTAGGCCGGCCATAGATATCAGGTATGCGTCGACAGGGCTTCGAACCCCGGACCCTATGTCATGAAGACGAATGTTTAAAGTATGTTTTAAGAAAAAATTTCACAATAAATGAACAAAAGTTAAGTGATTTCACTAACTTCAAATATATATATATACTTTGAGCTTTTGTGTATATGGTAGTCGCGGCCCTACGACTCATTGGCTGGCTTAAGTACACGCTCAGCTTTCAGCCAATGAATCCCGAAATCAAATGTTGCTCCACGTCAACCAGATAAGTGTCACATAATAAGCGTAGCTCATATTCGAGTGTAGAGAAAGATCTGTTCTAGGCAGTTATCTAGGTTCAAGAAAAATGCAGTGAACAAGAAGACTGAAGTCAAGTTGTAGTGTGACGCAGATTGATTAGGAAACAGTCAAAAATGAAATCAACATATTTAGTCAATGACTGCAGCAAACGTAGCAGTGAAATCCGGTTATCGACTAAAAAACCAGTGTACTGCTCAGCAGTTCGCTCTGTCCCCCCTTAAGGATGGTTGTGTGACATCGACAATGAAAGACAGGAAAAACCCGACTAGCTGTCTTAGATCATGGATGCCTGCATTCTATCTCCCATGTTAGATGGTATAATAACCTGAGCAATATTGAGATTAAGCACCCGTCGAGTGCTACGTAATTGGAAGGGGGAATCAATCGAAGAGGTTGTGAAGCACCTGCATCCATTGAGATGGTTAGAACATGTGTTACGCATGCTAACCTAACCATCGTCTTCCTCGACAACGAGCAATATCAGCTGACTGATATAGGATGAATCAGGTTGGAAAAGAGCTAGCCGTAGTCAAACCAAAACATGGCTTCATCAGTCAATGAAATTCACAACAGTTAGTTAAATCCAGTCACTCAGCCAGCCATCCACGTAGGGAGGTGCAGACTTCCTGATAGGCTAGTTGGGTTACTCGGGATGGTAAACACCAATGAAGGGTGGAGACAATTGGTAATATGGCTCAAAGTGATCGTTCTGAATGGCTGGTGCAGATGCATTCACTCTTTGTGATTTGTTGTCATATCCAATCAAATTCTATTCTTCTTCACTTTTGAATCTCCTTTTACTTTCTTCTCTTGCTTTGTGTGCTAGACGGAGGGAGTGTGGTAACTGGAAGTGCTAAACATCTGTGCAAAGTTCTACATTGAAACCAGTCAATCAGTCAGTTATACGCCATGTTTATATTGTAAACATGAAATAACCTTTTCGGACACAAGTTGTTTAACCTTGCACCAATTGCTTAACCAATCAGAACAACTGACTTTCTTCTGACTTTAATGGTACGGTGTGTTTTATTAAGCAAAAGAAAAAGTCAGTTCCGAAGTCTCTTTTCTTCCGTTATTACCATTTGATTAGACAGTTAGAAAGGTTTTCGTATTCTAATTTAATAACGCTTTTTTATTTTAACTTATATAAAAAGTATCAAAAATGAATGTTACTTAACTGTTTCATACGAACTCAGTTGCCTAGATCATATCACTCATATGTACGATTATGCTAAGAGCTGAGCTTGTTTGAGTGAGTGAGTGTATGCATGTTTTTATGTAAAGACTAATAAATAATACTATACAACTAATTGCTCAAATCGAAGGTGAATATTGAGATTCGATCACCCTGAGGTCGTTTTCGACTGGAAGGTTCAATGATTCAGTGCCAAACATGTAAGGCACATTCATAGTCAACCGATTAGTTCCTAGATTTCAAAAAAATTCTTCAGTTTATAAAGATGATTGGATAAGAGAAACAGAAAAGAAAGGAGAGAAGAGGAGAGGAGAGGAAAAACACAACCCTAATTAAATCTACCCTCTAAGGAGAATCCAAATAGACTGAGGTGTGCTGTGGTGGGGTGGAAAGGCAATCTCTAATAAACCTGTCTAAATAAATATGAATAAATTCCAGAAGAGAAAAAAAATTGAATTACAGAAATTAAATTCATCGAAAAAAAACTTTAGAAAAAACACTCAGTAAAGGCAAAAAAACAGACAGAGGAAATACCGACAATAAGCCAACAACAACAACACCTACTGGGCAAGCATCAACACTGTACACACACACACAAACGGACACACAGGAGAGGAGAATAGAAAAGAGGAATACCATCTCACCGAATACTTCGTTAATGAAATCAGAGAGGAAAGGGAGAGAGAGAGAAAGAAAGAGAAAGAAGGTTCCTAACTTACATAACCAAAATATTCAAGTTATTGAAGAGTGCAGTAGCAAAAAAGGAGTTCTGTTATTTAAAAAAAGAATATACCTTCATGAAAGAAATTCAATTAAGCATAAATGAGATATCTGTGTATGTTCAGAGGATAATTGTTTGATTATAGAGGGGAAGAGAGAGAGAGGGCGACAGAAATCAGAGTGAGAAACACAGTTTCCAGGAGGTGAGTAGAAAAGATGACTACGACGACGACGACGACAGAAGAGGACGAAGAAGAAATGAGCAGAAACTTAAGGGTGATGAATGCTTGAAGAATTACTCGACAAGTACGCGCACGCGCGCACACAAACACATATGCACATACAGCTTTACCGAGTGTATTTCTTATCTTGATGGAAGACTCTAATAGGAAAATCGTCTTCTTCAGAAACAAGAAAATGCACCTATTTTTTTTTTCTTTCAAAAGTAATTAACAATGTTAACAAACACTCAGAACAAAAAGAAAGGAGGAGGATTAACAAACACGTGTACTATATAGGGTGTTAAAGCATTATTAGTTCAGTGTGTTGAATAATTGCTCACACAGGGGGAAAAAGGATGTGTAAGGAAGGTGGATAACTAACTGTATCTCGCATTTTCCCCATCATTTTAATCAGTGGAATCTACGCCTGAATAATACAGATAGGTGAAGTAAGCCAGAATTAATTAGGTGGATTATGACAGATTTGAATAATTTAAAATAAAATTGAATCAAAATCATTAAAATAAGAAGGGAAAATTAAGGAATTTAGTTATAAAATATTGTGAAATAGTGTCTATTTTTGGTATATTTTTCTCTTCACTCTTCTATTTTAAATAATAATAATAAGTAAGTTTTCTAAAAGGCTGTTTACCGTCGCAATCAAAATCTAGTGTAACTGACTGCATACGCATTCACATCAATGCGCTAAAATAGGTGTTGCAACTGAAAGATAAGAACTCAAAGGTGTTGATATCATTCTTCTTTTAAGAACATCACAAGTTAGGCTTTCCCCTAAAGTCAATTATTATTATTGTTTCCTTTAGTTTCTACAGGAACATAGGGCTTCAGTCACACATCTCCATTGCATTCAGTTCTCCACCAACCTTTTCACCTGGCTCTCCACGTCTGTCCATATACATCCATCTCTCGTCTTCGCACGACCTACTCCATGTCACTCTCGTACTGACAACTAACTCACCGCTTCTCACTCGGGTTCCACTTGAGTGATGACATGACGTGTGATGTCACTCACTTGATGGTTTGTTTTCTCACAGTATGGCCAAAATTCAGTCCACCTTCATTCCTTCCTGCATATTTGTTGCACAGTTGATTCCTGCTGGGATGGTTCGCTGATTGCCAGAGATCCCTCACTATTGCTGATATTTTCTGGCTGGCCATCTGATCTTGAGTAGTATTGAGGGAAAACAGCTGTTGATGAAGTTGTGTAGTTTGTTTGAAGTGCCGTTCGTGACGTGGTGCCAAGTCTGTGATCCATATAGTGAGTAGCACTGACATTACATTAGAGTTGAAAATCTGGATCTTATTTTTCATGCTGAGCGCTGATCTCCATACAGACTTGAGAGAAACCAAAGCTTTGTCTCGCTTTGATATTCTCATCAGGTCAAGGTTTTTTACAAAAAAATTTAACATGAAGGACATGAGATGTCTTTTTTAAGGGAGAATCTCTTCGTTGAACTATATACTTGTCATTAAAATACATTTTGCCGTTAGTAACAAAACCAACAATTACATATAAAACAGTAAAAGGATAAAATCAATACTATAGACATAAAAACATCAGGTGCAAATCTTATTCAAGCTATCACGATGAAAATAAAACAACACAATATGATAACAGTAAATTAGATGTTCCTGTCAAAAACAAGAAATAATTATTTGACGATACACACAAGCCATGCGATAATGTAAACTAAAAGAAACTACCTATCAAGCACATCAGTTGATACTGACAAATAAATTAAATTAAATAAATAAAGATGATAAATCTACATCGCTACAAAGAATAGACTAAAATTTCAATCAAATAGCAAAGTAGGTTTAATTGAATTTTAGATTTTACCGTCGATTGATTGGATAACGCTTTGGCGTTTGAAACTATGGGCACAAGGGTTCGAGCCTCGGTGGGAACATCATCACTCACTGGGAAATGCAGGTACATCCAGATGACGAGTCCCGAATAGGACGAAATGCGCATCCTGGATTCCACTGTTAGTCACCATCCACCAATTAAAAAGCAAGGTAGATTCTTTTATGAAAATGGAAATAACAAAGAACACTAGATGCAATAGTCATTCTGTCCCTAGATGCCTTCAGATTCTTTTTCAACAATACGCGTACCACTAACAGGCCTTATAATAAGCAAAGCTTAAGATGATCGATTAGGTTATATAGGTGGACGGCAGTTGCTGTCGAGGAGTAAGGGTGCTGGCGGGGTTGGGAGGGGTAAACAGTAAACATGCCAATTGAAGAATCAAATAAAAGCCAACAACGATTCAACAACCGATCTTATTCAACTCCTAGTGACGAATATTCATGTATTATTAAGGCTATTACAACCGCCAACCAATTATATATATATATATATATATAAGGGTAAATGATTTCACAATAGAGAAAACCATAAAATTAAAACTAACTCCTCTAATAGAAAAAACAGTAAATGTCTTTCTCCTTTAAGTTACGTCAAATTAAAGGCTAAAAAATCCCACTCTCTTACACATTGAATATCGAAAGTCAAGGATAGAAACACAATGGAAGAGACAGAGAGGCGAGACGGAAACAGACAGACTCAAACGTCTCTACATACATACAGTCGGAAAAATCAAATTCCAAATGAAAACCAGTCTAGAAAAAATTTCAAAGTTCAATTGTTACAATTCTTTTGATATTAATAATAATAATAATAATAATACCAATTATGATTATTATCAACCACTTCAACGATATTAGTGCCACAACAGACAGAATAATAAAAGAGGCTTTTCCGTGGAAAGACAAGGGAATGCTGGACGTCATCAATGAAGAAGAGACTTCCACATATTTATCGGGGAGACAAAACAGACGAGTAAATGAACGACTATGCAAAAAGAATTCTAGAGGAAAAAAAGAACTATTTTCAACTTATTGCACAGACGAACTATGATAAAACAATTAGAAAAAAAAGACCCGATTAGAGGAACTCCAATGAAAGAAAATCAAAGACAAAAGGAAATAACGAAATTTAACGAAAAGAGAAAAAAAAACAAAAATAATGAATGAATCACTTTCATTTATGGAAAAATATACATAAACATTTAAACTTTTCAACAATTTGCGTGTTATTTCAATCAACAACCGCCATACACCCCCCCCCACGCCACGCCACCTCGCACACACTTTATAACAAGAAAATTGAAAATGAAAACTTCAACGAAACGCTTAAAAGCATTTTGAAGAAGAAGCGCGCGTATGAAACGATTAAAAGCAAGTGGATAGAGAAAAAATACAGGCAATGAGACCTATCTCAATAAAATACCCAAAGATTAGACTAAAAAAGGGAACAAAGATAGTGGTGGTAGTGTGTAGGTGAATCGACACAGAAACAATGCAATGCAATAAAATAAATACTTAACCATATTTATATGTGGCGTGTGCTACTGACCAGATTTGTAAGTAGTATATAGACGGAGATATGAATATGCATATGAGAAGGAAGAATATCGAATGGCGGAGAGAAATGGATCCAATGAAGGATGTTTGAGAAACAACATGGAAAACATGACAGAAAGACAAAAACAGTCCAATATCGAAGACATAAATGCAAATTGTGATTCTGTCATGCGGCAGACGTATTTCACCTGTATCTGTGTATTGAGTTGGAAATAAATAATTCAGATACTAATTCTCTTATCTTCTGCCTTTACCTATATACCCAATCCAAATTCTTTAACTATGATTAGGTTATTCGGAAGCCCATAATTAACTTCAGTTGTATACAAAATGAGGAAATAATTAGTACACTTTAAGTAATGTGAACGCATATTTGTTTCCTATTGAACTGAAATGTTCGGTGTCTGTTTCTAATGTACTGACTCCCAGTAAGTTGGCTTCGACGTTGTCCGAAGATTATTATTATTCCCTTCAGTTCCCAGTAAAACATACGGCTTCAACAACACATATCCACTTTGTTCTATTTTCTGCTGTCCCCTTCAGCTGGATGCAAGATTGTCTATAATCTCTCATCTCATTCTCCTCCTTCTCCTCACAAGATCTCCTCCACTCCACCCTTTCACCGATGACTCACTCGTCGCTTCCCATTAGGGTTCAACTCGAGGGCCTGGTGCGCGATTTTAGTTGACGGCATCCTCAACGTATGCCTGATCCATCTCCATTTTCTCTTACAGATGTGTAAAGCAATCAGCTCTTGGTTGGTTTGCTGCAGGAGTTTCTTGTTGTAAATTCTTTCTGGCTGGCTGGCTGGCTGGCCATTCGACCTTCAGTATAGAGCCAACGAAACAGCTGTTGATAAATGTTTTTAGCTTGTTGTAAGTGCTTTCTGTGATGCGCCAAGTTTCTGACGTGTATAGAAGAACTGACTGACTTCATATTCGTGTTTAAAATCCGAATTTTCTCTCTGATGCTGGCTGCGTGCAGAAGATTACCAAACTGATTTCAGGTTGATGAAGTTGTATCTCTTTGACATCTTCATCCAAGCTATCCGACTGCCTGTGATTGAAACGATGCTTCCCAGATAAGTGAAGGAAGTAACTTCTGACAACTCCATCCCGATGATGGTGATTGTAGTTGTTAATTGCCTATATTCATCACCTCCATCTTCTCTATGTTCACCTGCAGTACTGTCTTCACCGCTTGTTTCTTTAACCAGTTTCTTGGTTTTCGCCTGCAAGTCTTTGACTTTTGTGACATTAGACATAAATCATCTGCGGAATCCAGTTCTTTCAGAGTCTTCTTATCGGTCAGTGGAACGTATTCCAGCATTCTCACTACCCACAGTGAGATGCATGATCCAATCTACCACAATTAAGAATATCATCCATGAGGATTAACATGATGTTATTTAGTGGATGGTTTCTGGCTGTGAGATCCAGTATACTGACTTAATTTCCATTTAGGACCCGTTATCTGAATGTACCTACAACTTTCAATGATTAATAGGTGTTCCAACGCAGCTGCCATTGATTCAAATGCCTAAATACGGCATCACAGGATATTTGCATTCTAACCTATTAATCAGTTGTGTGTGTGTATGTGCAATGCGTTGACCAAAAGCTAACCGGTACAACAGTCAAGTGGACATCGCTTTTAGTTATTAGCCACATTTGGGATGGATGAGTCAACAAAAATTTCCAAATCTAACCTTGATGACACATGGTACTCACGAGAAAAAAACCAATCAAAAAGATCCGTATGTTAATCACTTAACCACTGAACTACTATGATCATCACGAGTAGCCTTCAGTAGATGGGTCGATCAGCATACACAGACCAAGTTCAACTAGTCTAATAACTTCGATATCTTGAGTTTCAATTATTGTATTTATATATATTTCTCAAGCAAAAAAACAAAACAAAACAATCTCAGCTATGTGAAACAATACAAGTTAAGATGAAAGAATTAGCTAACTGCTTAGTTACAACACACCAACCACAACACAATCAAAGAAATTTAATTATGTTTTAAACAAAACTGTGATGGCTAGAAATGTGAAGCACTTCCATTTCAAACCAGGGCAGTCTGTTTAAACCACTGGGTTAACAAAAAAAAATTTTTCTTATTCATCTAATTGTGCGTCGGTGGCATAGCGGTTAGGACGCTCGCCAACCATGCACATGGTCCGGGGTTCGATCCCCGGCCACAGACGCACTCCTTTACCTCGCTAAGCCAGAAATAATGCTGGTGAAGAGGAAAGGTTGGGTATGAGGCTAGCAACCCCATCCTGTAAAATAAGCACTGCTACAGAAACTTCAAGTCACTAGCTTGAAGCTCTATGTTCCACTGGGAAAGTGAAGGAATAAAAAAATAAAAAAATTCATCTAACTATCGGGAATGAGTGGCAGTCTATACTCATGTAGAATTTCAAAATAAGTTTCTACCTATCGCTGGGGATTTTTTCCCAAGAAATGAAGGAGAACAACATTGTGGGGAGTAGTATTGGAGCAAGTTTCGGAGGCGACAATATGGTTTCAGATGATGGTATATCATCGATTATTTTATCATGAGATTTTGTACAATGAGTAAATAGCTTTTAATGAAACTCCCTGAAAATCCTATATTGTGTCTAAATGCACTTTTCAGAATAAAGCTATTATTTATTATTATTATTATTGATAATGTTATTGTTTAAAAAACTGTCCAAAAAAATACCCTTGACTAAAAGCTAGGCATTATTCTTTTTACAAACAGAGTGATTTATTAATATAATTTCACTTCCTCTTGCGTAAACCGATCAAAGGAAAAATAAAATTTTGATAAATAAGGGGAGGAATTTTTGTTCCCGCTATCATATACATATATATATATATATACATTGGTTGCGGTCGCCCTAAATCACGAAATGGTAGACACTAGAATTCATGAGCAATTGAATCGGGTCCCGGTGGCTGAATGGTATACAAGCCAGCTTGCCTTGTAACCGGAAGGTCCTGGGTTCGAACCCTGGTGGTGGGTACGTACTGCCGATGATTCCCAAACTAGCAGGATGAAACAGCTGCCCAGTACTCCCTGTGGCTGGTTTTCAATGGTTCTCTAACTGATATCAATCCGTGATCAACTCGTAAAAACAAAACTAACCCTTAAAAAACCAACTATAGGATATATATATATATATATATATATATGAACGTTATTTACTGTTATTTATTGACTTCGTAGATTTACTATCCTTCATCTTCTTCTCCTGGAAGAAATGTGGCTCCTTGGCTTGAATATTCAACTTTTAACCAGTGTGTCCCGACTTAGAATCCCAATTCCACAAAACATATGACAACAGTACCACCTTAGTGAAGCATAGATAAGATTACTGCATATAAAGCAGCCAAATGTTAGGAAGAAGGCCACAATGAAAGAGGAAACAACAACTTATGCTCTGTGGAGCACGATTTCAATCAGTTATTTTTTGAGTTACTGATCTAAGACTGACGGGGGAATAATTATTATACTTTATAACATGCAAAACGTTACTGATTGATTCGTGTAGTTAGAAACGAAATCTATATGAAATATAATTGGACTTGTCTTACTAGCAATGGAAACTAAGGTGATGTAAAGACTGAATGATTGTTTCTATCTCGTTTAGGATTGCTCAGAGAGAGTTAAATCAGTTAGAAACTACTCAAATTCTGCTTGGCGATTTGCGTTTATTGGTAACATCGATATCCATCAGTAGTGGATGTGGTGATATGGGTGTAGGTAGGTTACACACACCTATAATAAAAACGTTGACTTCCCAAAGTATAAATGTTTGAATTCAATTACAAGGAACAGATTCCTCAAGTACCAGGCTATATAAGTCATACATTCATTGTGTGTATAAGACCCTAGTGATACCAGCCGGTTCCATATTTGTTTGTTTATTAGATGTGTCACACAGTGAAACGCTAGTATTTACTGGATGACGTTTTCAACAAAATTTATTGCGGTTCATAATCATCTCAATTGTAATCACACGACTTCGAAACTTGAGTTTTATAGTTTTCTTTGTCCTCTCCTATTTGTCGTCGTAGGCGTGGTAGTAGAATTTTCCAGATGTCACAGTGGACAGGTGTTGAATCTTTCCTACTACACGTATTTACAGTTGATTCGATAAACAAAGCTTCTGTTATCAATCTCTCCTTCCACCCTGTTACATTAGATTTTAAAAATGTCACCTCATCCCATCTTATTGTATGGTTGTGTGTGATTGCATGTAATGCTATAGCTGAACTATTCTCTAGATTTCTTATCTTATTCGCGTCAACTAATCTAGATTTTGCTAGGTTTTTACGTTCGGCTAATCTGACTGACCCTGTTCTACTACTTTGACTTATGTGTTCGACGTGACAATCATTCCAGCAGGGTATTAGATAAACTAAATTGTTTTGTTTTAAAGGCTCCACAGTATCCTTTAACCGACAAACCTTGCTTCTAACTGAGTTTTTGGGTTTGAATGCCAGCCACTTTTATTCCTGCCTTGTTAACAATTCTGCGTGAGGTTTTCGACGTTCCTTCCTTGTATGGAATTACTAATGATGATTTAGATTCCTTATTGTTGGTGTTGTCATCATCTTGCGCATGATTGACATGCATGTCGTCATTACTATTATTATTATTATCACTATCACAACTATCATTATTTATTTTATTTTTACATTTCCCCGTATACTTTTTGACTAATTTATCAGAGTAATTATTAAGTTTCAAGGCTTCTCTTATATGTCTCACTTCTTGTCTGAGATTTTCCTCAGTACTACTTAGTTTTTGTGCTCTGTCACTTAAACATTTCACCAATACTATTTTTACTGCAAATACGTGTAATAGGAATGATTCAACACCTATCCCAGATATCTGGAAAATTTTATTACTCAAACGACGACAAATAGGAGAGGATAAAGAAAACTATAAAACTCAAGTTTCGAAGTCGTGTGATTACAATTGATATGATTATCAACCGCAATAATGAATTGTGTTCGAAACCTTGTCATCCAGTAAATAATACTGTTTCACTCGCTGTGTGATACATCTAATAAACAAACTAATATGGAATTACTTACTACTACAGTGCCCAAGTTTTACACATATATTAGTACTAGCCGGTTGCCTGAACTGAAATGAGTGAATTGGAACTCGAACCTGTTACTCACTAATTGAAAGTTCAATGCTTAAGAAAAATAACCGCATCAACATTTGGCTTTCTGAAAAACAAACTCACTAATGGAATATCATCTCAAACAGTATACTATGCAGATACCTGAAGAGTAACATTCAATTCACTTTATTACTACTCATTGAACAATATGAAATATTTTGGTTGACATTAAAATTGTCACAAACATGAATTGGATGATTGACAGTCAATGAATGACACACATACACAGACAAACACACACGCAAACACAAACATGCACAACCGATTTGGTGAACACATCAAAATTATCCGCGAACAGAATCTGTCCAAATCGGAAAACTATGACCCAGTAAAACATAGAAAAAGTAGAGAAACAATTCGATAGGAAAATCATCCTATAGAGTATAAGTGTATACCAGTATTCGACTGTGATCATTTCCGTATATGCGATGAATACACATAGAGGAAGTAAAAATACACTTAAAAGACCCGAAAACAAGTTTTAGAAAATAACTCTATGAAAAGAGAATATATATATTTCCATAGTTGGTTAATAAGGATTAGATTTGTTTTTACGAGTTGATCACCGATCCTTATGAGTTAGAGAACCAGTACTCCCCAGTTTTCAATGGTTCCCTAACTGATAACAATCCGTGATCTACTCGTAACTAAACATATACATACATAAACAGAATAAACAATAGACTTACCTAAATACATTACGATCAACCTCACCCAAAACATTTTCAACTGGATCTATGCATAAGTCTAAACTACACAGAGGTTTCTTTTTAGGATTCAAAATATTCGATTTCATCAGGAGTTGATCTAGGGGATTTAAACGTTTGGTCAGTGTAGATGATGAAGATGATTCCGTTGACGTCGGTAAACAGCCATTTGATCTTATTCTATTCATGGTAATCAACTCTATTCTGTAAAATGAAAGAATATGAAACAAACAAAACAATACAAACATATACGATGCAGTTTTTCCATTTGTTTGAAGGGTAAATAAAATACGCACATAACTACTTCATTACTATCCATTTCTACCTGTTTTATTGTGAGAGCAATCGGGTAGCACTATCAAAGATCACATATAGTATCTACGGCTTATATAGCGTAAATGAGATGGGTTTCACTCTGCAACTTCCCATATATATTTCCTGTGCATCAGCTATAAATTAATCAACAGGAGGTGGATAATCAAGTGGGAATAGCCCTAATAATATCCATTCCTTCTCTTCCCAGTGGAAATATTATAATAATAATAATCTACTTTATTCCAAAAACAGTACTTATAATACAGAATGGAATTCTCAGCATTTGTCACAAAATTGCATGTGACTTATTCAAAATATAAATTAAATTAAAATTAACCAGAGGAATTTGTCCACGTTTACGATATAAAGTCAAAAATATTCGATGCACGAATTGAGAATATTAAATATAGTAATAATAATAATAATAACAGTGGGTTTGTTTCAAACAGTATTGTCGATTCAGTTTGGAAATTTAAGCATGTTATTAATTATTGAATCTAAGTTTCTGTTGATATAATTTGGTGAGGGGAAATACAAAATTAACAGTTATAACACAGCTTAAATGAGGTCCACACTTATGAAAAAATAAATAAATAAAAACAAAAAAGTTGAGAGGAATATAAAAATATGAAGTACAATAACAATAAAGGTTGATGTTGTAAGAGTGGAGGAAATGGTTTATTTAATAGTGCAAAGAACATTAGTTAGTTCATGCCTGACACTATTTTCATCACATAAAGTACGTGCTGTGAAATATGGTACAGTGGAATTTTTTTTACTTAGACATACGTGCATAAAGTCTTCTGAAAAGACTTCTTGTTTTACCTGAGGAAACACAAGGTTGGAGCTGCGGGTAAAGTGGATGCTCACAGTCTGACAAAATTCCTTTAGCGAATTTGTTGCATGACAGCAAGTGCCTACCAATGACAATGTCAACTATATGGCCCAATGGGATACCACTCGCTCTACTAACAGTCTTCAAAGTTCTACGAAGTATGACATAGTTTTTTCTACGCAATCCAGGAAAGAATAAGGCTGAACAGTAAAGAAGAATAGGTAAGATGCACGAGTTGACAAACTGTAAGAGGAGGCGTTGGTTGAGTTATGCCTGAGTGCCTTAACTTCTTAATGTAATGTGAGACCCAAGCTGCACATCTCTCTATTGGGTTCAGTCTTCTGGTACTACTTGCAACTAACTCAACAAATGCCCAAAAAATTCCATTTCCCTCTCATATGAACCATCCATGCTTCTTATTTGTATCACACTCGATAGATTTACCGCGTTACGTGACTTGAAGGTACTCAAGAGAGTTAGTTTGTAGGTATTTGATTTGTTCCTAGTTCGACCAGGGATTGATACCAGTTAGAGAACCATTAAAAACCAGCAGGGAGTACTAAACAGCCGATGAAATTGGCTGGTGGTCGCGCTAATATCAAGAATTGGTAGAAGTTGGAATTCAAAGGCCAATGGATAAGGTCCTAGTAGCTGAATGGCCTACAACTTCGCCTTGTAACCAAAAGGCCGTCAGTACGAACCCTAACGAGTCCAACACTAAGCTGAAAAAACAACTGTCTAGAACTTCGTGCTGGTTTTCAGCGGTTCTTTAACTGGTATCAATCCTTGGACAAAAAAAACTTGAAGGTTTACCTTAGTGTATATTCAATATATCTCCATTTCCTCCAGCATATTTACTCAGCTGAATTGCTTATCTTGTCTAGCAATCTGATATTCAGTAACGAGCGAAAAAAGATGTTGATAGAAAAAAGTCTGCAAATTATTGGTAAACTTTATCTCTACCCTACAAAATATCCCAAGATAAACATCTTTATGCCGACAACTGGAAAATGTTATAGTAAGTCTACAACGGGGAAAAAAAGCAGAACGAATACCCAATTCTTATCCATTCGACTTTCTTGTCAGCACAAATACAAAGTTCTTTAAACTGTTGCTTCGATTACTTGTCCTTTTCCTACAACAGTCAGTTGAAAATGACAAGAGGCGGAATATATATATATATTCTTAAAAAAGAAAACTTCCTAATCTCGAAACAGGTGCACGTATGCTGTTAAGTGAACAGTCTGAGAAATACTTTCAAGACTGAAATATATTTGGCGAAGCGCTGAATTGAATTAAGTGAACAGATCAAAACTATAAACCATGGACTACTGATCGTCTTATAAATCCACGGTGTTTACCTCCACTTTACAGCAGATTAAACGGTAACACAGGCAAACTAAATTCAAAGATAGACCAATATGGAACACACTAATCCAAATCAAAGATATTTTTTATTTAATAATTACAGGCAACTGTGAGTGTTCTTCCTAGTTGATAAAAAAACATCATCCCGGAATTGCAGGGATTTTTATTAACTTTTGTAGTGTTTATATACAATAATGGATTCTGATTCTTAGAAACAAAATAACTGTTTCTACACAAAAGTGCTCATGATCGCCCGAATGGTTATTGAAACAGACTGCATTCAAGCGATAGGCGGGGATGTTCCTCACAAAAGTGAAAGGAACAAAAGAAGACGTTTGACGCATACAACCAAACGTGTGGATATACAAATTTACCTAAGGGAGCTGGAAAACTCTTCATTAAAAAATACCTGTGGTGTATATGTGCTCCAGAATCGGAAAGGATAGAATGGCGAGTAATTGTGTTTTGGTCAACGGGCACCATAGGAACGCAGATTCACTGTCGTGTGAATCAAACTTCAGGTCAAAGGCGCCGCAGAAGGACAACCACATGCTTCCGTGTGTGCATCTTAGCCGTCGCACAAACCATGAGATATGCACCAGCAGGCAATCGTTTAGAATGTCTCAGGAGATCGTAGAACGGTCAATAGATTTCATTCTAGGGCATATTATTATTTCTGGTCATCCAACATCAGCGTCAGATAAAATCAAGCTGGTCAGAAATGATTTTACTTACATCTTTTTCGTGCAACAGAAGCACTTGTGCCATACATAAAGAAAAACCTGAATTTACTGTCTGCCTAGCTCTATAGTTATCTACGTTATCGTTGTATGACCTACTTACTTTAAATCCTTTGCGTTTTTTGTTTCTCAACCAATTATCTCCAAATAACCATGCATCAGTTATTTAATTAATTAGTTGTACACAATCTCGATTATGTAAAATTATTGTAATAATAATGTTTTCACACACATACACACAAACACCTCTACTTCCCACCATACATTATTTTATCTTTGTGACAAATCGGCAATAAAAACTTTGATACAAACTGGAGATAAACACTAGGCAGAAGAAGAGGAAACAGTCTTCTTTGTCGACTTGCATGTTATGAAAGACTGTTCGCATGAAAAATTACCAAAGTCTTATAACAATAAATGTTGACTAGAAATAACTTCATTGTCTTAATGTCACACTTATTCAACTTAAACACAGCAGGGGTGGGGTGTGAATTCCCACGCAATTAATGAATTTTTGTGGAATAATTTCATATTATATGGATTTCATCACGAGTCGACACGATGATGTTACAGGACTGGACTACACTGACTCCTAGTTTAGAAATAGGGAGTGAAGTGGTAGAGCACGTTGACCGCTACACTTATTTGGGAAGTTGCATCAGCCAGTGTCAACGGGTTAATTTCTAACGAAATCTCAGCACGGATACAGAAAGATAGTTTCGCATATGCCAGTCTAAGCCACCTCTGGCGTAGACGTGATATCCGGCTGGCTATCGACCAAAGGGCGGGTTTACTGCCCAGTCCGTCCTCCTTTATGGCTGTGAGACCTGGCCATTGCGAGTGGAGGACATGAAAAGACTAGCTCTCTTTGATCATAGGTACCTGAGTTCTATATCCCGTGTTAAGTAGTATAATAGGGTGAGCAACATTGAGGTGAGGCTTCGGTCGAGTGCTAGGTAGGTTCGGAGGGGATATCAGTCAACGAGACTGTGAAATTAAATCGACTGAGATGGTTACGACATGTGTTACGTATGCCTAGTCATCGCCTTCCTCGCCTGACGAGCAATGTTAGCTGACATAGGGTCAGGCTGGAAAAAAGCTAGTGGTGGTCAAACCAAAACATGCTCTCACCAGTCAATGAAATCCACAACAGTTAGTTTAAGCCACGTAGGAAGGTGTAGACTTCCTGGCTGATTGGGGTCCTCCGGACGGTAAAAACCAATGGCGCAGATGCATCCACTCCTTGTGACTTATGATTTCAAATGAAACTATATCGTTCTTCGTTATCACTATTCCTTTGTCTCACATCTCTGTTTACTGTCTCTATTATGCATTTCTTTTACTTACTTCTCTGGCTTTGAGTGCTACAAGGAGTGTGGCGAACTGAACTCCTGCACATCGGTGCAAAGTTCTATGTCGAAAGCAGATAGACAGACAGACAGACGACAACATTTACAAAACCACAAGAAACCATCGGGGAGCATTACATTGGACAGCTATTTTTCGTCCTAGTATCATACTTTCCAGCAGCACGTATGCATGTTTCCAGCAATGGAAGTTGAACCCAAGACTTTCAAGTTACAATTCCAGCTTGCTGACCATTTAGCTAGTCAGTGGGTTAGAATTCAATGAGAGTCAACCAGATTCTAACTCCTATTAATTCACGATATATGGCGCTATTACCACCACCACCACGGATGGAGTATTAAACTTAACTAGCTAGCTTAACAACAAAACCGAAACAACTGTGTTCACAAATCACAAAAAGAAATTATACTAACTGTTTATTTCTCACATAAACAAAACAAGCAAATAAATAGATAAACAAATAACTTAGACAAAACGTCAAGTGGTTGTTATTCCAACTCACCCCGCACCCCGGAGAAAAAGAGTGGAGGGTTCAAAAGTTAATCTAATTTTACAACTTTTAAAATAATAAAACAAATTTTAAGGTAGGTTAAATAAAGGAAGAAGTGAATTAACACAATAGATATTATTCACTCTTCGTATTTAATAAAAACAAAACAAAAATATCCCATCTTTTCTGAAAGTTAGAATATACATCTGAATGTGAAGTAGAATCATTGATGAATTACTCATCTTTTAATCAATGGGTAAATAATCTTGTATCTCTGATACACTTATCAAGAATTGAACAAAACTGGTAGGTGTGGGCTAGTTGTCAGTTGCACTAATCTGTGCATGATTTTCACCTCCATCCATGTTAATCCATACTGTTTTGATTCCTCATCACACGACCTCCTCCATGTCACCCTTGGACGTCCCACTCGCCGTTTCCCTTTCGAGCTCCACTCGAGCACTGGCCTGACGCGCGATGTCACCCAGTGATCTCCTCGGTGAGTGTCCAATCCATCTCCACTTTCTCCTGCATATTTATTGGGTGATTGGTCCTTGTTTTGTTTGTTCCCATAGTTTCTTGTTGGTGATTCTTTCCGGCCATCTGATCTTGAGTACAGAGCGAAGACAGTTGTTGAAAAAGGTCTACTTGCAACCTGTTGGAAATAATCTTTGTGACCCGCCAAGTTTCTGATCTGTATAGCAAAACTGACTTGACGTTTGTATGGAAAATCCGAATTTTGTTGTTGATGCAGGCTGAGTGACGAAGATTTCCAGATTGGTTTCAAGTTGATGAATGTGTTTCTCGCCTTCCCGATTCTCCATTTGACATCCTCGTCCGTTCCTCCTGTAGTTGAGACAATGCTCCGTAGATAAGTGAATGAAGTAACCTCTTTCAAATCCCTCCCGTTGATGGTGATTGGCGCTGGATGTTGCTGCTGTTGTTGTTGTTGGTTGGTTATTTTCATAACCTCCGTCTTGTCTATGTTCACCTGGAGTCCTGTCTTTGCTGCTTCTTCGACCAGCTTGTCGGTTTTCACTTGTAAGTCTTCGATATTGTGTGACATCAAACATAAATCATCCGCGAAATCCAGGTCTTCTAGGTTCTTCACGTCGGTTCAATACCCTTGATAAATAAGTAACCTGGTATGACTGATCTTTACATGTAGCCATGAATTCATAGCCTCTGCTGCATAAACCATACTCACGGATTTCATGTGATACAGAGTTTTTATAAAAATAGTGAAAGAGAGAGAGAGAGAATGACAATCTCCAGTGCTTATCACTACAAACAGTTGGGAAAACTTGATTGTAAACCAATAAAAGGAACACAGAGCCTATAAATTTCTTTTGGACACCTGAATCTGCGGAAACCATCACCCGACTGACATTGCACTGCAGTGTCATGGGTTATAAATAGAATCAAAGGACCAGAGAGAGTGGTACATTAGTTCATCGATCCTATATCCAATCATATCATTTATTATCATATGTGAAATATTTTGTTTGGTTTTCATCACCAGTATACTCTTTGTTACCTTTATTTTCAAGATTCAGTTTGTAGGGATTTGGTGTATTTCAAGTTGGATTACGGATTAATATCAGTTAGAGAACAAGTGAAAACTAGGGAGTACTGGATAGCTTGTTTGGGACTCTTCATCAGTACGCACCTATCTAGATTAAAACCTAGGACCTTCCAGTTACAATACAAGTTCATAAACCATTCAACCAATGGGACCCGACTCAATAGCCAGTCCATGAATTCTTACTTCTACCAATTTCTGATCTTAGCACGACCACTAGCCGATGTTATCGGTGAGTAGTATTTTTCCCTACTCCCGATCGGGTGGATCCCAACGGTCACGATTTTTAGTGGTTCGCTAACTGATATCAATCCATGGACAAACTTGAAACAAATCTTTATTTTCATTAGCTGTCCAGTATTGTTTAAAATGTCAATTTGACTGTACAGTTTTCCCGAGGTCATTAATTATTTGCTTTCAGAAAGCTACCTCCAGGATGTCAAATAAACATATCCATATCAAACCAAATCTAACGTAAACAATATCAAGTATTGGTTTTGTAGGGATTTTGTTTGATTGCGTGGAGGATTTCATCATGAGCTGACATCAGTTAGAGAACCACTGGAAAACCTGGTTTTCCAGTGGTTCTCTAACTGATGTCAGCTCATGATGAAATCCTCCACGCAATCAAACAAAATCCCTACAAAACCAATACTTGAAAATTAATCTAATGCTCACTAGTGACTGGCCCTATTCAGGCAGTTAACCTGGGGTTCTAGTGGGAAGCCGTGACCAGTAGGGTACAGCAGGTTGGAGATGAGGCAGTAACTCATCTAAGAAGACATTGCGAAATGGTCGCGCTATGTCGTGAATTGGCAGAAGTTAGAATTCAAGGACCATTGGATCGGGTCCCAGTGGCTCAATGGTCTACGAGCTCGCCTTGTAACCAGAAGGTCCTGGGTTCGAATCCCGGTGGGTGCGTACTGCTGATGAGTCCCAAACTAGGACGAAACAGCTGTCCAGTACTCCCAGGTTTTCCAGTGGTTCTCTAACTGATGTCAGCTCATGATGAAATCCTCCACGTAAACAATATCAGTTTGTGAAAAATTCCCATTCGAACATTAATAGATAGGAGATAAGTAGTTCAGCGAAGAGTCTCTTTTCGACGAATTCATTTTCATAGCTGTACAATCGCAAATATATATATGGTTGTTTTGTATGTGTGTGTAGATTAAATTTGTCAAACGAAAATACAATTAGTAAGTTCAGATGAATTGGATGTTGATATAAGAGGGGTAATAACAAAAGTGATGAGTTGTCACAAGCGGTTGTTAAATAAGAGTTACGTGATGGGTGAATAGTTTGAGGAATGAGTTGTAGTCAGGGTGTACAAGGAAACAAAATATACGGAATTACACAAGGGTTTTGAGTAGAAAAATAAGCATACAAACAAAAGTTAAGTCAAATCAAACAAACAAACAAAGAAAAGTTAAGTCAAATCAACGAAGTTGTTACCATGAGAGTAGAAGTGGTTGAATAATTTTCTTTTGTATGCACACTCCTGGTTCCTCCAACTGAATGGCTAGGGCTTCTGCGATGCAAAGAAGATGGAATCGTGCTGTCTTTGGAAGGTTGTTCTTCACTTTGTAGATTACTCTGAAGGAGGCGTTTATTGAGATGGAATGACCAGTGTTGACGAGGTGTTCGATTATTGCACTCCTTATGCAGCGATTACTTCCTTTCTGCAGCCACTCTGGATAGTGTTCTTTGACCCTTTTTGACAGGATGCGCGTTGAACGACCGATGTACCTGGTTCCACAGCAACAGGTGAACTGATATATACACATTGAAGTGGTTAGGTGCGGGATCCTGACCACAACTCTTTCATCAAACTATTCACCCATCACGTAACTCTTATTTAACAACCGCTTGTGACAACTCATCACTTTTGTTATTACCCTTCTTATATCAACATCCAATTCATCTGAACTTACTAATTGTATTTTCGTTTGACAAATTTAATCTACACACACATACAAAACAACCATATATATATTTGCGATTGTACAGCTATGAAAATGAATTCGCCGAAAAGAGACTCTTCGCTGAACTACTTGTTTTCTGTTTATTAACATCAGTTCGATTATGAAACTTAAACAAGGAAGCAAGGAAGAGAGGATATCCAGAAGTTTGGAAATAAATGAATTAAAAAGCGAAGCAGTTAACTGGTGAAGAAATACAATGAAATCACTGTGATATGATGGATCAAATCAACAGATTGAGGTCAGTAAGGCAAAACAGAAAATGGGTATTTAGCTAGAATATAAAACGACAAAACCAAGTTAAGTAAGGTACTCTCGAAAGAAATAGGGATGGGGACACTCGGTTTTCAGCTGACAGGAGTCGGGTTCGCGTGTGAATACATTCGTACTAATACAAGTAACGAACTGTACTTTGAACGTTATCAAATTACTGATACTGTCTGTATCTGTGTATGTTATATGAAATAAACTTATCCAAAATGGAATGAAGAACGTCTGCATCAAACTTGAAGTCGGAGAAGCACAAAAGACAAGAATAAGAAATTATTATTATTAATATTATTATCATTATTACTATTCTCACTCTGAATCTTTTCCACTTGACCCACTTGACATTTTAAACCTAAAATTATTAATTTTTAGATTTTCTACAATATTGGATTCTGTCTTATCACATTTCATACCATGTTATGTAACATTTTATATTCGTCTACTAATCTTATAATTATGTACCCTTTTCCAAAATCTATACACCTTATGTATCATTCTATATACGACATTAATTATTGTGCCACTTGACATTAAACTATGATTATAATCACAAATATTTTAATTGCATTTCATACTATTATTATTTCATGTATTCACACCTTTGACCTAATTCCCTCACCGGATATAATTTCTTAAAAACCATATATATATATACGATTGTACAGCTTGATAATAAATTCGTTGAAAAGAGTCTCTTCGCTGAATATTGTGTTCTTAATAAGAAATGAGACATATTAACTCAAAGCTTGCATAGTAAATCTGTTTTCTAGACTACTACTCTTCACATTTTGCGTTCCAAATGGGACATAAGACCTTAGCGTACGCCTCTACTACATTCAGTCCTCTGAAATAACTTTCAGCCGACTCTACCAATGCCCACAACCTTTTTTATTTCCTCTACACATGATTATCTACATGTCAACCGTAGAACTAAACGTAAATCTTCACTCTTCTTTATTCATGTTACACTCAAAACCCTGGGCTTATGACATCACTTGAAGGTCGCCTCAGTGAATGTCCAATCTTCACCTCTATTTCCTTCTGCATATATCTTGGGAAATAGGTTTTTGACTGCTTCAATGGCGGAGTTCTTTGTTGCTTATCCTTTCTGACCGTCCGGTCGGTGTAGCAATCACAGGTACCATGGATAGTCTGCAGTAGCCTATTGGGAATGGTTTCACCATTTATTTTATTATCAGATACATATATATATATATATATATATATTCCTTCACGTTCCCAGTGGAACATAGGGCTTCAAGCTAAAGACTTGAAGTTTCTGTAGCAGTGTTTATTTTTACAGGATGGGGCTGTTAGTCTCATGCCCAACCTTTCCTCTTTACCAGCTTTATTTCTGGCTTAGCGAGGTAAAGGAGTGCGTCGGCCAGGGATCGAACCCCGGACCATGTGCATGGTCGGTGAGCGTCCTGACCGCTGTGCCACCGACGCACATCAGATTTATACACATATGTAAATTGACCACGAGACAATAAAATGCGAAATCGTGATACACACTGGTTTGACCTCAGATTGAAAACCAGCAGGAGATACTGGAAAGCTATTTCCTTCTAGTTTGGGGCTCATCGCCAGTACATACACAACACCATAGTTCGAATCCAATACCTTCGGATTGCAAGGCGATCTCATGAACCAGCCAGCCACTAGGACTTGACTCAACAGCCAGCCTATGGATTCTAACTTCTACCAATTCATGATTTTAGGGCGACCAAACTTGAAACAAATCCAATCGCTACAAATTAACACTTTCAGATTAATCTGATGCTCGCCAGTAACTACCAACAGGACGAAGTTGTCTGGAGTACTAGTGAGAAGTGGTGAGAAGTAGGATCCACCCACTTGGGAGTGAGGACATATACTCGCCGATGACATTGGTGGATGGTTTTACGCTAAAATCCAGAATCGGTAGAAGTTAGAACCCATGATTCAGGTCTCCCTGGGGGTGGAATGGTCTACGAGGTTGTCTTGTAACCGGACAAGGTCCTGGATTCATATCCCAGTGGGGACGTACTGCTGATGCACCCCGAACCATGAAGAAACAGTTGTAGCGTATTCCGACCTAATTTTCAATGGTCCTTTAATTGATCTCAATCCGTGGTCAAACTAAAAAAAAATCTTTCATTTCTCCTCTCCACGATTTAATCCACCGCTCTGGTTCACAGATATATATATATATATATATATATATAAGGTCTTTGCAATCAAATAGTGTCCACAAAACAATGCACGAAACCTAGGTCCAAGGCCCCTAACCATCTAATACCAACAATTCGCAGTGCACTGTAATGGCGAGCCACCTAGCATGGTGGCCACATTTCAAACATCACTGATAGAATTCAGTGTGCACCAAAGAAAGGACTAGACACATTACACTAGTTACTGACTAGTGTGCAATCAAAAATATCCAATACAGTCCTATAGGAGGTCAATCGCGCGCCTGAATAGCTCAGTGGTAACGTCTCTGACTGTAGCACTGGGTGACGCGGGTTCGAATCTCAGAAGGGACATCAGTTCCTTCAAGGTTGTAGATACACCTTGCTGATGAGTGCCAACTAGCACGAAACCTAGGTCCAAGGCTTCTTGTGGCCGATTGCCTCCAACCATCTAACACAATACATAACTATCTGACTAGAGTGATCACATTGTTAGATTTGTTAATATTCACCATAAAAAACTGTCGTTGGAGAGGAGAGAAACAAGTCTATTCAACCGAAAATTGTAATCTGATCAGGATACTTAAACAATATTTCACGACATAGTGTGTCTATGCATATTTTACATTGGAATGCAATTCACAATAAGGTTAAATATTCACCTATTTGCAAATAAGACATATATCTACCTGCATATATACATAATATATTATCCACACTATTTCATAAATTATAAATAAATAAATAATAGTCTTCCAAGTTAGTAAACAAGTCAAAAGTTTTTTTAAAGAAACATTGCTGTAAACAAACAGAAAGAGAACAATATGTAGAGATCTAAGTGATTCTGTTCCACCTCACTACGCACGCATACACACACACAGACCATTTAGCAACACCCCACACTAAAGATGCCAAAACAGAATTCAAGAAATGAAAACGAGAAAAATAAAACACAAAGGAAATAGGTTACTGAGATAAACAACAGCAGCAGCAGTAGCAACAACAACAACAACAAGACAGAGAGCCCTAATTAGGAAAATAAAGACAAAATAACCATGCAAAAATGTCGCAAATGTCTATTCTGCTATTATATATTATATTAGATATTAACTGATGACCACGTTTCAAACACAAATTATGAAGGATGAGTCTTATTCGCTTAAGCAATCGACTCTCGGTCAATGGGTCCCGGATTTGAATCACACTTCACCTACTTCAACTTGAGTAACAGAGTTCCGACCAACTAACAACAACAATAACTGAATAAACCAAATTCTTAACATAAAAAGGGTACTTTATGTGAGGTAGGTCAAACTTCATCAAGTGTTGTGTCGAGACGGTTGAATACTGAAGCCAAATGAAACGGATTGTTGTTGTCAGAACCCAGTTAACTAGGTTAGATATCTCATGTACACCAGTCTAGAATACACACTGTGTGCCAGGGCTGATGATACCACTAAATCATTTCGACTCAGGTAGGTGTGGCTAGTGATTCGAGCTTGGGATCCATTCAGCTGAAAGATTATCTGTTTCCGGCGGGCGGTGAACAATATCTCCACCCATAATAGTAATAATCAAAGTGATTAACACTATATCATTTGTTATCAATGCAAAATGTCTAACTTAAAAAACAACACAAAACAGAAACACCTTACCTTCTTGGCATAATTAAATGTAAACGTCGCCATAACAACTCAAGTGAATGTGTAAACTTTCGATTGACGCTTAAATATCCACAATTGGCTTTCAGTAATAATAACCTTGGACATTGTTCAGCTAATACTGTGCCAAATATTAGCAGGCAATCTAAACCGTATAGCTCAATCGATTGAATTAATTGATTAATCATGTAGATAAGTGTTTTCCATTGTGAACATGTATTCGATAAGTTTTCCAATGATGAATAGCATTCATTTGATGAAGTAGACAACTGTGAGATAACTTGTTCAAAAGCTACAACAGATTTTATTAACAGTAAGAAATTAAAAATTAGTAGGAAGAAAATAGACGAAAACCAAAAAAGAGATAAGATTGAAAAAAGGAAGCGTAAAAACAGACAACAACAAGAACAAAAAATCGAGAGCTTGAAAACATTCTACAATATTGCATAAACATGCATATAGTAGTGCATAGCTAAGGAAATTCATTTTCAACAGATGGACTAAATTTTTGAGAAACAAATACCTACATCAATCACTGTCCATTTTCAACATGTTATGGTAACTAACGATCAGTTGTCTGATGAATAAAATCAATGCATGATTACGTCATCACAGTGAAACCAAAAACAATAGGAATACCAGAATGAAAGTCGTAAATTTTTCTACAATATATATAAAATTCTATCTTAGCAAACTTCACATCATGCTGCATAATGTTTTAAGTGCCAACTAGTCCGATAATAAATTCGTTGAAAAGATTCCCTTCGGTGAATATTGTGTCCTTAATGTTACACTGGCAGTTATTCAATTATTGATATTATTGATATTACAGATGTGGTTTACGATCTATAGAGATTTTTCTGAATGCATCATCCAACGGCCATCGTATTTTAAACTTACCTAACAAAACCTTTTTTATTTAGATTTATTGTATTAACTTAAATAGTTCCGACATTTAGGTAAATAAATAAGGGTTCTACATATTAATCCCCATATTTTCCTGCATATATACATATATATAGCACTTTATTTTAATCCTACTTAATAAAACCATTTTTGGCGACCACGTCGCAAAGTCATTAAAAGGAGGATACACCAAACTGCTGGGCACGTGTGCACTGATAAGGAGTGAAGTGGCTGTTGAGCGTGTTGTCCACTTCACTAATTTGGGGAGTTGTATCAGCCCCAGTGGGTTGATCACTGACGAAATATCAGTAGGGATACAGAAGGCTCGTTAGGCATACGCTTAGTAAACGTGATATCCAGCTGTCGACCAAAGCGAGTGTGTACTGCTCAGCAGTTCGCTCTGTCCTCCTTTATGGATGACTGTGAGACATGGCCATTGAAAGTGGAAGAGATGAAAAGGTGAGCTGTTTGCGTGATATCTCCCGTTTTAGATAGCAGAATAAGCTGAGCAATTTTGAGGCATCCGTCGAGTGCTACGTAAGTGGAAGAGGAAATCAATCGACGAGGTTGTGAAGCAGCTGCAATGATTGGGATGGTTAGGAAATGTGTTAAACATGCTAACCTAGCCATCGTCTTCCTCGACAACCGCCAATGTCAGATGACTGACATAGGATGCATCAGATTGGAAAAGAGCTAGTCGTATTTAAACCAAAACATGGCTTCATCAGTCAATGAAATCCACAACAGTTAGTTTAAGCCAGTCAGCCAGCCAGCTAGCCATCCATGGAGGGAGGTGTAGACTTCCTGACTGACTGGTTGGGGTCCTCGAGATGGTAAGAACCAATGAAGGCTGGATGTAATTGATGATATGGCTCAAAGTGATCGTTCTCAATGGCTGGTGCAAATGCATTCACTCTTTGTGATTTGTTGTCATATCCAATGAAATTCTATTCTTCTTCCATATCACTATTCATTTTGCCTCATATTTCTGTTTATTAACTGTCTCTCACTTTTGAATTTCCTTTTACTCTCTTCTCTTGCTTTGTGTGCTAAATGGAGGGGGTGTGGCAACTGTGCAAAGTTCTACATCGAAACCAGTCAGTCACACTTCCTTCAGTCGATAACGGGATAACCACATCTACGCCAGAGATGACGTCAGTTGACAGACGCTATCCATACGACTCCTTTGTATCTTTGCTGAGATTTCGTTAGCAGTTGATTAGGTCTGATGTAACTTCCTAAATAATTGGAGTCATCAACACGCTCTACAAATTTCCTTCCTATCCCTTAAGCTAGTAGTCGGTGTAGTTCAGTCCTATAGCATCATATTACATTTGACAGGAGCAAATCGCATTGCCAAACATTTAGGCATTTCTACTCAAGGGTGTTCAGGAGACTCCACTGCATTTAATCAGTGCTGCATACTCCAGGACAAGAAGACAGTATCTTGGCAACAATGCGAAGTGACTGAATAATATAAATAAATAACTAAAGAAACTACTGAGTGGGATACAAGTTAAAGAATGTTCACCTTGAAAAATACATGACAAATTTATTTAGTACACACATACTTTTTCAAATTATCCTTAGGTTGAAGGGAACTTCAAGTAGTGAAAGATACATGCATACACACATATACACAGCCTGTAATGAAGCATTCAGCTAAGCTGTTATAATTTATCAATAGGCTAACTATGGCCGCTTCTTTTCATATTTCACACACATTTCATAATAAACTCGAGTTCAAAATAGTGACCTTGACCGTATATAGGGATAAAAACATAAACGGTAAAGTGTACGAAATGCACATTTGTCAACTGTTTGAAATTAACTAAAATTTATGTATGAATAAATCATCTATTGTGTGTAGGCTAAGGATACTTGTTCGCTGTCAAAAGTGGGATAGATACAACAGAATTGGAATCTGTATCCAAACACTAGTAAAGGTATTGCTTCATTCTACCACCTTTGGGTTTGACTACTGTATGGATAAAAGATAGTTCTTCCATGTGTTTGCCTCATACAAGATACTTTACTGTCAACAAAATCGACAATGGGCAACTCTAAAGAATAGCAGCCCAAACCGAAACTACCAAGCGAACGGACAAATGACCTTGACGAGGATAACTTCGACCAATCAGAAGGCTCAACAAAACGGCACATAATTGTAATAAATCGTTTATATATAAGTAATGCAATGTTAAAAAATAGTTACAAAAGACAACGTTCTCGTATATGTTGCAAAAAAACCAACCAATTTCTCATAGGAGTCTAGATATTCATGTTAAACCAAGTCCTGTAGATAAACTCATCGAGATAATTGTATATCAGTGCATTTTTTGATCCATTCACAGATCTGATACATTTTTTTAGGTGACTCCAGAAACTTTTGATGGAATTAGTGTGATTTGTATCAAAAGGATTGAGAAAACCATTTGTATGGTTGACCACTCGATGAATATAACCCAGATTCGATAACTGACTGTAACTACTCCATTCATCTGTATGAATAGTTGTCCCAGGCAGCACTAAACCCTGCATAATAAGCAATAATACACCTGCACTGCGATTAGGGATCGCCCCAATATGTTCTTTCTGGAGGCTGGTGTCATATATCCCCAATACCTATTGCTGATTCACACTCAATCTCCCTCGACTATATTTTCTTTTTATCAAAAGTACCTAAGGAATCTGTAAATTAAAAACGAACGACATACGTTTTCGAACTGATTTTCTGGTTCGGCACTCATTTCACCAACAAATTTGTTAACAAACCCATCGATGCATCTAATGTATCTTTGCATATGAATGACACCTCCACATTGGCAATTTTTCGACATTCCTATCAGTCCGTTCTCCAAACAGTAATCAAAAACAAGATCTCGAGCGAATTTGCAACACAAAAGGTAGCAAAGCACCCATAAATACGTCTGGAAAATACGGAGTCACTTGATTGGTTGTTTAAGGTCATTTATCCGTTCGCTAGGTAGTTTCGGTTTGGGCTGCTATTCTTTAGAGTTGCCCGACAATGTTTTCTGTCTTAACAGAAGACGTAGTAAACAACTAGGAACTACTCCCTAACAATTTTTTTCATCAGAAAATACATATTTTAATGGTATACAATGAGAGTACCACGTTACTTGTTTCAATGAGTGAACACTTCAACCAGTAAACAAGTACCATATATCATGCAAAAGTAAATAAACTGAAAAAGAAATCCATGACAATGTCAAAACTCTATTAGTAGAATAAAAAGATGTCTGTTTGAACCAGTTTACACCGACCAAACCTTTTATTTAACAGACAGGATATGAGTCCAACTTGTTGTGCATGTGAGTGTGTGGAATGATGATTCTGCTCAATTTCCCAAGAAGTATAATGATTATCGATAAGACCAGCTGGAAGTGATTCAATTCAAACAGCAGTGCTTGTTATTCAGACCAGATAACCGTTTCGCTGATTTTAAGGCCAAGCTGATTGGTAGAAGTGTACCCGGCTAGACTCAGCACATAGAGCCGAATTAGTTCAGATTAGTTGTGTTAACTCATAATAATACATAGAAACAAACTCATCATTTAAGAAATTTCACAATTCGTGGTGAGACATTATCGCAGTTCTATTTAGGAAAACAAAATTATTCACACGACATTATGTAGTGGATTGAAATGATTCGATCCACTGAGTTGAGCTCAATCGGATACACCGATGATCAGCTTGGTCTGAAGCGAGTGAAGCGTCATTCGGTGTTTGCATCATTCCTATTTGTGACATGAGTTATTTCCAACTACTCATATCAATAATTAGTAGTATATAGCATCACATTGTTCCGCTAATATGCTCATTTGAATTGATCCTATCGATATGTGAACTAAGCCAACAGATGTTTTATGATATTCATCTACATCCACGCACATACATAAATTTATGTTAGTCAAAAAGCCTTATTGTTGTTTGTACTCAGTTCTTTTATGTCCCAGACTATGATAAGCCAGACTTACTGTATGATGAGGACTAGTGATACTTCCTAGGTGACTAGACTGAAGTGGGTGCAGCGGGTTTCGGAGCCCGAGACCAACTAACTAAAGGTTGAATGTTTACGCCAATGAGCCACATCTTCATTTACAAAGCCCGACAGACTCAATGAATTGCTGATCAGGGTAAAATTGGTTGTTCCAGCGGCCACTCACTAGCTGATTGTTGACATTTATTATTATCATCATAATGATTAAAAGATGAACATCAGTCACAAGAATAACATCATTATGCAATTTTTTTTACTAACTAAACAAGGTAGATAATGAAAGAAAATTTCCCAACTGAATATTTAGATACAAACTAGGAAAGTTAGACTAAGTAACAAACAATTGGATTAGATTGTGATGATTAGCCCTAACAACTTTTAGAATGAATCCAATTGACTGAAGCAATGCTAAACACACACACGCATACATAAATACAATGAATATTCCAATACACAGAAAAAATAGGATATTCTCTGAAAACAGTTTATAATAAAAACAGGGTGACATCAAGATGATAATCACAGCATAATTCAAAGGGCTGAAAATAATTGTTTTATTTCTTTTGATGTATACTATACAGCTTAGCTCTCCTATTCAATGAGTAGTGGTAGTAATAGTAGGAATACAAAGACAAATGAACCGACAAGACAACGTAGAACCTTTCTAGAGAAGTGTGTCAATTCACTACTCCAAAATTACGAAACACTGTGGCACATGGAAGAAATGCTGTAATGCTACTATGAAGAGAGAGGAGGAGAGTTATTCCAAATTACGAGTGCTGAAGATTTGCGGATTTTGACGATTTCTATCAATCTCATCAAAGAGTACTTTAGCCCATAGTTCTAATTACTTTTTTATCATCCCGAAAACCTCTGACTCTTCTCTGCAAACTAATTCTTTTGGGGGGGGGAGGGGTAATATATTAGTATCCTTATTATTATTACCACTTTACCCTGGGAGGCGATATTTAGAATATTATAATGGAAACTAGCAACAGGCAGGCGAATTAAGGGTATTTGTGTTTTAACCACTTATTTAAACTTCAAATAAAATATCCATATAATTGCCAATCACAAAGACAGGTGTAAGTGAAGAATATTCCTTGAGTAACTTCTACTCATCAGCAAAGCTGCTGTACTACAGTTAAGTAGTCTTTCTAAAAGATTATAGAAACTGTTAATAAAGGTCATTTATTATTAATGTCAGTTGATAATAAAACATACTGTACTAAATACGTCAACGGCACAGCGACAGAATGCTCGTCAACCAAGTCTCACGTGATTCGGGATTCGATCCCCAGCCACCGACGCACTCCTTTACTCCGCTCAGCCAGTAATAACACTTGTAAAGAGGGTAGGTTGGGCATGAGGCTAGCAACCCCATCCCGGAAAAATAAATACCACTGCTTGAAGCCCTATGTTCCACTGAGAACGTAAGGAAATAAAAAAACACCGTACTACATGTGAGGAAGAAAAATTAATGAATTACGAAATCTGGCTAACTATTAATGTAAAATAGCAGCAAGTAATGAATATAATTCAGAAATGGTTGTGAACGCCTAAAAAGAAGACTATAATTTAGACGGTTAAAAGATTTAGAATTGGATATAAAGTATCTTGACTTAAAGGTAAGGAGGAGATTGAAAAAATAGTGAATGATGAAGATGGATTATTACATGTACAAAATAATTGTACAACTTGAAAGAAAAACAAACAACAATAACAACAGCAACAACAAAGTTTGAGGCTATGATAGTGAAAGCAATTGAACAAGTCGCTTTTGGTATGTACAAAGTTCACGGTATATTTTGGGCACAGAAAGAACTTGTGCTACGCACAAAAGATATAGCTACAAAACTCCTTGAAAGGTCTTCTAGAAACAATATTTAACTGTACAGTTTATATATTCTTTTTAAATGAATTTTAGATTTTCCCGTCGATTAATTGGACCGAAGTGCTCGGTCTCAGGTTGACATGTCGGCTTCTTGAGCAGAAGCTTCGACGATGTCTGAGCATTTAATTAGTATTTAACTGGTGGATGGTGACTAGCAGTGGAATCCAGGATGCGCATTTTGTCCTATTTGGGACTCGTCATCTGGATGTACCTGTGGTGTAGTGGATAACGCTTTGGCGTTTGAAACTATGGGCACTGGGTTCGAGCCTCGGTGGGAACATCATCATCACTCACTGGGGAATGCAGGTACATCCAGTTGACGAGTCCCAAATGGGACGAAATGCGCATCCTGGATTCCACTGCTAGTCACCATCCACCAATTAAATGTACAGTTTATAAATGAGAAGGTCACTTATTTCCCACTTATCATCTAAATCGCTAATTTCACTTTTAAGCAATAAGCGCTTGCACGCAAAACCTTTTTTTAGTGCTTACTTTCCCTTTTAGACCGATTTTATTCCGAAGATTAATGATTTATGAGTAGGAAAAATGATTTCATTTATATTAATTAACTGATTATGGCATAATGAGACACATTACTACGGGATCAAAGAAAGATAGATAAGTAGTCAATAGACTGCAGGAAAAAAACAATATTACTTTATCAAAATTCAATAGGTAAACGATTGAATTTAAACAAAGCAACAGAAACAATTAAAGCAAAATAAAATGGATCCGTTCTGACGTTAGACGGTTGGAGGCGATTGGTTGCTAGCCGTCCTGGCCTGGCCTAGATTCCATGATTGTTGAACTTGTCAAAGAGGAGAATTCACCTTCAAAAAGGAAATGATGCCTCCTGAGTGTTGCGGTCAGAGGATACTACTGAGCTATTTAAAATCTCTGGATTCAACATAGAACTTGGCACCGAAGTGCACCAGTTGCCACCTTCCAAATACCACACAAAGGTAGACAAGAAAATGAGTGAAGAGAATCAATAGAGTTTTGACAAGTATAAGAGTGAAACAGAATGAGTAATGGTAGAAAGGAATATGAAAGGTTAAAGAGACTGAATACATCTGCGTAAGCCATTGACAACGATTTTAAGCCATGTCACCTATTGTCTCCAGCCTTCATTGATTCTTAGAGTCCCGAGGGCGTGCCCCAACCCGGAAGTCTGCATCTCCCTCCCTACCTGACTCAGTTTAACTGTCAAGGATTTCATGGATTGATGAGGCCATTTTTTTGTTTGGCCACCACTTACTCTTTTCCAACCTGTACCTATATCAGCTAGTAATGCTCATCGGGAGGGGGAGTCGATGGCTAGGCATGCGCCAATCAACCCGTTGGTGCTGATACAACTTCCCAAATAGGTGAAGTGGTCAACATGTTCTATCACTTCACTCCCTATCACTAAGCTAGGAGTTGACGTAGTCCAGTCATTGAAAACCTGGTTGCACAGGACAGTTGTTTCATCCTGGTGTAAGACTATTTAGGAGTAAAAACCTGCAATACCATCAAGGAATATAAGTTTACGAGGTGAGCTTGGTGAACATTCCTTCAGACAACGGATTGGAATTCAATAACGCTTACGATCATTCATATGATTTAGGGCAAAATTACAAAAACACCATGACAAAAAAAAACAGAAACACAAACCTTCATTTAATTGTTCTTGATTAAATGATAAAAAGTTCCCATATGGAATTGATAACAATGATGAAGTTGATGATGATGATGATGACAAACGACAATCTGTTGTCTGATTCATCATTACTCCTGATGTTACAATTGTCAATGGATCTGTGGATAATTTATTTTCATATTTATCTACACCAGTAGATAGCGCATTAATGACACGTACAGGTTCATGCTCAGATTTCCATATAGGATCGAGTAATAATTCATCTTGTATCATCATTTCACCCATTGTCAACTGAGGAAAATGATTTGTTACCAGTCTGTAAGGAGACAGGTAAAAAAAAGTAAAAAAACAAAAATATAATGACGTATGCATAAGGAAAAATAAACACGAGAATCAACTTTACAATAGAATCTATTAAGTGGCATGTGCTACTCGGAAGATTTATCGGTAGACAGATAGATTTGATTTCACAGAAAGCAAATAATACAGCTTTGGCAGGATACATGGGAGACGTGAAAACAAACACAAAGAAACACAATATGAAGGAAGGCTAGAAGTAGCAAGCACAACATGGAAGATCTGTGCAAATGGTGATTTGAAGATAAGGTGTACATAATTTTGCAATACAGAGATATCAAATTGCAAATAAAAACATTCCCTTACCAAGTCTATGCCAACCAAAAAGACTCAACAGCGAAAGAAGATAAAACCAACATCATCTACAAAATAAATTGTATCAAGTGCGAGAAACACTACATTGACCAAAGTGGACGTGCCCTTCGTCTTCGTATCCACGAACATAAGTTAGCCGTCAAAAGACATGATATCCACTCCCTCATATCATTACATACAGACAACCACGGACATCAGTTGGACTGTGACAACGTCCAAATATTAGACAGAGGAAACAACAAGAATGGTAGAGAATTTTTAGAAGCTTGGCATTCCAGTGAATCCTCAATCAATAGACACATCGAGATTGACAAAATTTAACAACCGATAAGAAAGAAACCTAAAACACAAAGGGTCAAAGTTCAAGTCAAAGAAACGATGAGTTACAATACAAGTAACCTAGAAGGTGTGAAAACACACAAAAACAACCAATCACTTCCAAGGTCACCAAGAGAGATGATTAATAAACTCGTGGAGAAATCTAAAAGCTCACTTCAAATTGAAGTATGCGCTGAAGATGTCGCCTAGTAGGACGATGAAAGCTTCGCAAATTAACTATCCGGCTCAGAGAACAGAACCTATGGCTTGTTGCCTGAAAGCTAAATGAATGAGTCAATAAACCATTTCACCGTGTGATAAAGACTAATTCAGTCTGTTAATTAAAAAAAAAAGATAACAGCAGTGAAATCACCGGCTTCAAGGATTTCCATATGTATATTTGACAATATACCAATGTACTCAATTATATATATATATATATATATATGCGTTGATAACATCACATGACTACAGAAACCTCTGTATAATAGAGAGGAATTTTAAAGTAATTATCATTCACTGAGATCTCCCTTGACCAAATGGGCCACAAATTGTTACATGTGAATAAAACGAGATGCGGAGTTACACATAATTTGAATGCATTACACAATAACTCAACCTTCTCTTAATCGCATAGCTAGTGAGTGCATTAATCTAAGTATTTAATACTATATATCATTTTGATACAGAATAAAGCCTAGTACACTTTGGTTCACTGATATATTTTCGCTACCACTTAGTGTGTGTATACATATAAGATAAACAACCTATTCAAATCAATAGGATGGTTAATAAATAGTATCAAGCATTCTGTATCATAAAAAATCTATTTTTTCTCTTTAATCTCAAAGATATGAATGAACTGATATTGATATTGAACACAATACCTTATCTGTTCCGTTTTTTTTAGGGGACAGAAAGCGTTTGTTGATTGACATGTATGAACAAAATGAACATATCAAAAAGAGATAAGTGAGGCTTAATCATTATTTTAAACCTAGAAAACAGTCAAAAGAAATTGAAAGTTTTATCAATCCACTTTATATAAATGTCATAAACTATTACTCTTACAGGCTAAATGCACAATTCAGGAGTTTAGAATTTACAAAGCAAAAACGACTATGGTGCACGTTATATGTATATATATGTCTCTATAAAGGACCTAGTACGACTGAAGGTGGGTGGACTTCAATCTTCCTCTTGAAATCTTCTTATGTAACCACACCTTCACAACCTCTGCCAGATGAGTTCTATTCACTACCTTCACATGGCGAAGGTATTTCTCATAAAAGTGAAAGGGTGCGTGTGAGCGTATAGTGCTTAAAACAGCACTGGTGGATATGTAGGTCTATCTAGAGGAGCAAGAGAACTCTAATTCCAAACCTGTGGTGTACATGGACTCCAGAATCCAACAGGATCAAACGGCTTCTGAAGTTGTTTTTTTTAGAAGAGTAAATCCAGACGCTGCTCTACTGACTTGTGGGTCAAAATTCAAGCTTATAGCTAACAACTTGGTTCACTAAGACAACCATCAATTTCATTCTGGACCCTCAGGCAGTAGTAACCTAGAACTCAGACAAATTTTGAGATCCCGTGTGGCACCTTTCTTGGTTCTCATAAGGTACCAAGAACCAACCACAAAATCTCACTTTTTAAAAGGTCTGGGATACTGTGTGGATATCCAGACCGAAGATGGTGGTCGCCTTAAGGTACCACTCGACAAGCTTCAGGCGTGAAGTCTGAACCACAAGGCAATAGAGGAGTATTATCATCAATTACGTAAGAAATGAGGCATAATTTAGTTTGTTTAATAAACAAATCAGTTGCAAAGATTCTCTGTTTTTCTGCATGCTTGTGCGTATGTGTACTGGTTTGTATTTAGCATAGGCAGCCAAAACAAATGCGGGATGAAACTAGCGAAAAATTCCATTAAAATAACCAGAACAAAACAAATGAGACCGAGAATGAATATTTTAAAGAAAAATAAATAAATAAAAGCGAAAAATGCGTAGTAAAAGATAAAACTTAAAGCTGTAAATACGTTTAATAAAAGAAGGCGAGAAGAAAACTGAAGAAGCCGGATGACTGAGAAAATATACCACACTGTAATTCAGTCAAAATCAAAGATAAAATTAGCGAAGTGCTCAATATACATCATTAATGAAACTTATTTCCATGGTAACCGGGTGGAGGGGGAAATCTCGCTTTCTAGTCAAGTTCAATTACCCAGAACAAACATTTTTCCATACACCAGGCTAAGAGGAATATAGTATTGTTTGACGGCTAGTGATACTACCCACTTGTGGGGATTGAAATAGCTGCAGAGGGACTCGGACTCGTCACCTATCCATCGGCTGAAAACCTAAAGCTTAAGCCAATGACCTACATCTCCACTCCAGACAAATGCGATAGAAGAGATAAGAGTAATACCCAACGATAAACTTGCCGAATTTCTATATAGTTAGTAATCAGTCCTACTTATACACTGGATACTAATGATAATGCCTGTTCAAATCTTGGAAGATGGAGTAGATTTCAAATGGTTTCAAGTCGAATGCCCAGACCAATGGGCGACAGCTTCACAGACAAATTGTGTTTAGTTTCAGGACACTAAGAAAACCTCTTTATGTCTTGAAGATTAGTTAATGAATAGAATTTTAATCAGTACACTCTACTAATCTTGAAAAATTATCTCATTTTTTTGTACTTCTTATTTCTTTTAAAACGTCTGACATTTTCTTATTTTCGACATCGAAGTTCGGATATATGCAGGATTTGCTTCATGCTAGCCTAAAATTTGTTCACAGTACCCACTTCTTTTTTACTGCTTTCTAAATGTCCAACAGAATGCTACTTCTAAACTCAAGTATACAGTTGTGTGATACTAAGACACAATGATTACAATTATACAGCAAAATGAGGTGTAAAATGTTCTTTGAAATTCGTAAATGACGCAGAGAAGCAACCAACTCTATTATATATACAGAGGGTCAGTGATGTCTGAGACTCACTGAAGTCATTTTTGAGACGTAGAACTTAAAGTACACACACACACACACACACACCAGTACCTGTATTGTAAAATGTAGTTTTGGCTGCTTTTTTGATGACTTTATTTTGTGAATTATGTATTTTCATAAACGGTTCTCCTTCGTTGTTATCAAACCTTTTGCAAGTTATGCCATCAATAAGGTAACCAAAAAAAAAAACCGCAGACATTTTGTAAGAAGAACAAAAGGTGCTTAAGATAATTAGTTAATAAAAAAACGTCTACGACGACAACAAAAACAAAAACAACAAAATATGTAATCGAATTTTTTCAAAAATCTAATTGTTATTCACATCTCAACAAGGAAACGAAAGAAACAGAAAGATGGAGGAGGGAGAAAAAGGACTACAACTCCCATTATTGTCTCCATTCTCCTTCTGTTATCTAATCATCATTTGTACACAAGTATAATGATGAGATGAGAAGAGAAGAAAAACACAATTTGAGGAGATATACAAGAATCCTGTCTAGCTTATGCGATATTTTTATGTCATAAAAATAAACTACTAATTAGGAAATGAGTAGTTCCTCTAAACATTTTCCCGATTTATTGACTGGTAAAATTTACTTTATTTACTGTTATTTATTATTATTATTTCCTTGAGTTTTGAGTGGATTATATAGGCATTCAAGAGCACATCTATTTTTGGTCCTGTCCTCTACAGTTTTCTTTATCTGGCTCTATGATTGTCTATAGGCTCTTATCCCCTCTTTACATGATCTCCACGTCACACGCTCTCTCTGCGAATCAAGCCTGGACTCAGATTGATCATAATGCTGTCAGTTCCAAGTGGTGAGGATGCATACAAGACTGCCGCTCCTTCTAGAGAACATGCCTGGACTCCTATCATGCGTTAGTGTGCACCAGGTTCGTCTTGCGATTTGGTGGGGTTCATAAAAGGCGTTGTCTAAACGTTGATGTGTGCAAACTAGTAGCACCTGGTACTTCTTTGAAATACCAGAATGAGTTACAGTCAATGCTTGCCAGCAACCCCCCAAGTAGTATAGATGAACATTGACTTCATCTGCAAGGTGCCATGCAAATGGCGGGTGTAGCCGCTTGCGGCTTGAAAGAATGCTCCGCCAAAAACCACTGGGTTTCTGCGAGTTCCTTGCAACTCCTGGATGAACGTCGGTCCATTCCGGCTGGCAGCGAATACAACAATAAGCGAAAGGCACTTACGCGCAAGATTAAACAGTATTTACGTAAGGACCGCGAAGCCTGGTCGTCAGAACGTTCGTGTGAGGTGGAGTCAGCTGCTGCATCCGGCAACAGTCGGAAGCTGTCCCAGCTCATCTGAGCCACCGGTAGCAAGAAACAAGATGTCAGCGAGACGGCCGGTGAGGCAGATGGCACGCCAATTACCAGTCTGAAAAGATGCCTGGAACGCTGGGCAGAGCATTTCGAGAAACAGTTTAGCTGGCCACTAGCTTCAGTATCTGCTGTCACTAGCTCCAGTGCTCCCAGGTCAGTTAGCTCCGACCCACCCACCGAAGCGGAGGTCCGTAAGGAACGCCAAGTGTTAAAACGCTATAAGGCACCCGGCCCAGACAATCTACCCCCGGATCTTCTTAAAGATGGTGGTGAGACTCTCGTAATGGCTCTAACTGGATTGTTCAGGAAGGTATGGGAAACTGAGAGTGTAACATCAATGTGGAACGAAGCCATTATCGTCCCCATCTTTAAAAAGGGTCGACGTAATTCCCGTGACAGTCATACGGGTATCAGTCTGCCACCAGTTGCGCCTAAAATATTGGCTGCTGTCTTGCTTTGCAGGCTGTGCAAAACACATGAAGGATTGATTCGTGAAGAGCAGGCTGGGTTTCGTTCAGGTAGTGGATGCATTGATCATGTGTTCACCCTTCGTCAGTTGTTGGAACAGCGCCACACGTATTGCAGGCCAACAATCGTTGTGTTTCTTGATATTAGGGCTGCCTTCAATTCGTTGGACAGAAGTGTGCTCTAGAACTGTTTGTTAGAGAGGGGTGTACCCGAGAAGTTTGGTAACATACAGAAACACCTAAGGTAGAGTGAAGGCACACAACCAACTATCATCAATGTTCCCAACCAACAGTGGGGTTAGACAGGGTTGCCCGATCTCTCCATTTCTCTTTAACTTCGCCATCAATTACAATCTGGAGTCGGCTTTGAAGGATGGTGTAGATCTGCTCTTTGGAGATAGACTTTTCGACCTCGAGTGTGCAGACGATTTCATCTTACTGTGCGATAGCATGCAGGTTGCCCAAATCGCACTTAATTAGTTGGCAATCAGTGTCTGTAAGTATGGTATGTGCTTTGCACCGTCTAAGTGCAAAGTACTGTTACAATATTGACAGGAGCCTGTACCTGCACTCACTCTTGCACGTGAACCGCTTGAAGTTATCGATAATTTTGTGTATCTGGGTAGTTGTGTGAGTGCTAGCGGAGGAGTGACGGATGAGATTTCCAACCGTATCATGAAGGCTAGGGTGGCATACATCAACTTGAGACACCTCTGGCGCCGTCCCGACGTTAGCCTGGATATACAATGCTTCGGTGCAGGCTGTCTTCCTCAACGCCTGTGAAACCTGGCCTTTTCGAGCTGAGGATGTGAGGCGACTCTGCGTGTTCAATCATCGCTGTCTCCGCAGGATTGCTTGCGTTCGATGACATCATCGCGTGAGTAATTCTGAGGTTCGGTGGCGTGTGTTTGAACACAGTGGAGATCACCATTTGTTGAGTGTCGTCATCTGGAAACACCAGCTTCGGTGGCTTAGACATGTACTGCAAATATCATCCCAGAGGCTTCCGTACAGGTCTCTGTTCGCTAGCCCTAGCACTAGATGGAAAAGGCGGAGAGGTAGTCAGTCCATGACGTGGTGTCGTGGGATAAAGGATATTTGTGCTAGATTAACATCGGTCGGTGCGTCACGACTCCCTGGTTGGAGTCCGAGAGATAGCTCGAATCGATGGCTCGAAACGTTATCGGATATGGCCAAGAATCGTAATCAATGGCGAACGTGTTGCAATTTCCTTCTTTCTTCCCTTCCCGATGATAGTTGACGAATACTGTTTGAACTTGTTAAGTATGGCTGTTTTCCTTCCAGATGAAGTTCTTTATCCGTTCTCCACCCATATTTTTACTTTTAATCTATGTTTTATTATTATTATTGTGTGGCGCATCTTCTTGGTGCCATATTATACCAAGTTTTTCTGCGTTTAAATAAATAATAAAATAAATACGTCCACACTCAGACAGCTAACTCTCATTGATCACTTCCTATTCAAGTTCCACTTTAATGCTTGGCACGTGATCTTAGTCAACAGCCTCATATGAGCGTGTTTTCAATCTATCCCCAGTTTTTTTTCACTTCTAGAGAATAATGATACTACCGAACTGATAAAGATAAAAATGACTAGTGGGAGAATCAACTATTTTGATTACATCTGACTGTGTGTTTTTTAAATAATAAATAAATAAATAAAATATCATTAAAAGAAAATCAAGATAACTTACTGTAATAATTTTGGATAAAGAGCACGATAATCAGAAAGATGTGAACGAGCATATTGTAGAAGATATGTTATCGGTATTATATCCCATAGTTTATCAGAATAAACACATGGTAATTCATCAGGTAAACGATCTGTAAAAAAAATGAAGATAATTAAACTATTACAGCAATAGATAATTAAACATTTTATGATGATATTATATTGAATAATAAACAAAAGTGAAATCCCATATATTTTTATTCACTACTGCTTTAAAGTCACCAACTGGGCATATCTGCTATATTCTAGGACAGAACAACCAGTAACCACTATTTAACATTCAATAATGAACGAAGCAAACTAAATTATAATAGGATAAATACTTAACTTGAGGAAAAAGTATGGGGCGAATAGATTTATTATTATTATCATTCCCTTGGGTTCCGAATGGTACATAGGGTTTCAACAACACATCTATACTTTGTTCTATTTTCTGCTGTCCTCTTTCAGCTGGGTCCACGATCGCCCATAGCCTCTCATCTCCTCCTCGCCACACGATCTCCTTCATGACACCCTAGGACGACCTACTCGTCGCATCCCATTTGGATCCCACTCGAGCAATGGCTTGCATTGCGCGCGATGTCATTTGACGGCTTCCTCAGTGGCGTATGCCCGATCAATCCATCTGCATTTTCTCTTACATATTTGTTGAGCGATTGGCTCTTGATAGAGTTTCTTGTTGTTGATTCTTTCTGGCTATTTGATCTTCAGTATGGAGCGAAGGCAGTTGTTAGTAAAAGTTTGCAACCTGTTGGAAATCCTTTTCGTTACACACCAAGTTAATCGCACCTAGTTAAATAACTAGCTAGCTAGTTTTCTAGCCTGTCTCAAGCCCAGGTCAAGAGGGAGGGTTGGGAGTGGGGCTAACGACCCTACACCGCAAAAGTTATCAAACTGCTGAAGAAACTTCAAAGCACGAAAAATATATAAAGGCGAATAGATTGCTGAATTATGATTAATACAGCTCTCAGGCCTTATTCCTTTATGAATAATTTGGTTAAAAAGTGCAACTATATGCACGGTGAATAAGGTAAACATAATATGAAGGCATCCATGGTCCTAATTCACGATCCAGGTTCCATTCCCAACCGAATTACGCCCAAACCTCATCTAGTTTATCAGCCGGTATTGAACCCTGAAAAGTAGGAAGGTTAACGGTGGGGCTAGCAACCCCGATCCATGAACGCAACACCAGCGCTACTGAAAATTTCAAAACTTGAAGCCTCACGGTGCACAAAGGAACGGAAGCAGAGAGATGTTGAAAATCATGGAGTGGTTGATATAGGTTAAGGACTATTCTTAGCAGTAGACACCAATGACTCCACACACCAGGGATCAAATCCCTGGTACCTTTAAATTACAAGATGAGCCCGTTGGCTACTCAGTCACTGAGTTGGAATCCAGTCAGCTCGTAATCAAACTTGAAGTCAATCAGATCCCTGCAAACCAACACATTAAAATGTATATACAGCTCTCTAGTGACTGACTACAAGATCAAGTTGCCTGAATTTTTAATGAGAAGTCCTGACCAGGGGCGTACACCAATTTGCGTGTGAGTACGAATACTCGCCAATGACATTAGCTGGAGATTACACTATATGTAGGAGAAGTTCGAATTGATAGGCCACTGAATTCCATCCCAGTGGCTGGATGGCCAACGAGCATGCTTCATGACCTGAAGATCCTGACCCCATCGGGGTCATGGTTGCGTACTGATGAAGAGTTTCACACTAGGACGAGGCAGCTATCCAGTACTCCCTGGTGTTCAATGGATCTTTAAAAGCAGTCATTTTATGATCCCACTTTATAATAAATTGATCATTGGATTAAAAGTAATCAACAGTTGTACCATGAATGCTACAAATGTTTACTCAAAATCAATTGAAGATGAACGAGATCTAACTGCAGAAATGTACGATTTAGCAATAAACACACAGTTTCATTACAAATTCACTGGAAACTAAGGAATACTGGACGGCTGTTTTATCACACTATCCACCTCTTCATCAGTGCACACTCATGACTCTACCAGGCCTTGAACCTTAAACTTTTAAGTTACCAACCAAATACGTTTACAATTCATCCATTGGGTGGTTTGTGCACACTGCTAAGGTGTCTCGTAATAGAACGAAATAGCTCTTCAGTACTTCCCAATATTCCATGATTCTTCTCAACTGATGGTAGTCTAAAAATATAACTTAGACCCTCTGGTATAGCATTATTCCATCATGAGGAAAATTTATTTTGATAGTCTCACAGTGTTATACAGTAATATTTACTGATAACATTTCCAAGGTAAAATATATAGACAAACAGAAGGTGTAGCAATGGGATCATCAATATGCCCAGTGGTAGCAGATATCTTTACGAGTAGCTGGGAAAATATTTCTCTGAATACATTTAATCCTACTCCTATGACACGGTGAAGATATGTGAATGACACTCACAATGTTGAAAAGAGAAAATATCTCTATAGTTTCTTCACACATATAAACTCACTAGTAGAGGGAATAAAATTCACATTTGAATCGGAAAATGAACAAGGAGAATTAGCTGTGATGTTAGATTGTAAAATAAAACGAACAGAAGAAGGTAAACTGTGCACTAGCGTTTATAAAAAGCCAACACATTCTAATGGATGTTTAGACTTTAATTCATCTCAGCCGTCATTTGCAGAGGCAGGCTGAATTAAGTGTCAAACAAACCGAGCCATAACACTAAGTACTACATAAAAAAACATAAGTGATGAAATGAAACAGATAGAAGAAGCGTTGTTGTTCAATAATTATCCTACAAAATTCCTTAAGAAGTTCAGAAATGATCAGAAGCAAAATAAAAATAATGGTCAAACCAATAATAACATAAGAAATAATAAAAGGTATCTACAGTTCACCAGTTGATCACGGATTGATATCAGTTAGAGAAGCACTGAAAACCAGAACTGGAGTACTGGACAGCTGTTTCAACCTAGTTTAGGAATCATCGGCAGTACACACCCACTACAGAGGTTCAAACCCAGGACCTTCCGGTTACAAGGCAAGCTCGTATACCATTCACCCACTGGGACCCGATTCAATGGCCAACTCATGAATTCCAACTTCCAATTCGTGATTTAGCGCGACTCCAACAAGTATCAACAGTGGGACATCCATCCTCACACGTGACATCTGGATGGACCTCACTGGTCACGACTTCTCACTAGAACTCCAGGAAACTCCATCCTGTAGCAAGTCACTAGCGAGCATCAGATTAATTCTCTATAGTTGGTTTGTAAGGGTTAGTTTTGTTTTTACGAGTTGACCACGGATTGATATCAGTTAGAGAACCATGCCTTGTAACCGGAAGGTCCTGGGTTCGAACCCCAGTGGGTGCGTGCTGCCGATGATTCCCAAACTAGGATGAAACAGCTGTCCAGTACTCCAGTGCTGGTTTTCAATGGTTCTCTAAGTGATATCAATCCGTGATCAACTCGTAAAAACAAAACCCTTACAAACCAACTGTAGAGAATCTACAGTTTAACCATAATGAGGGAACATCCTTTCTACTGTGTGATATCGCGAATAAACAAATTAATATGGAATAATTGTAGAATTATTGACCCCGTGAAGATAAGTAATTTAGACAAAAAGCTCAGCAATTACACTGCATGCATTAACACACCATCAGACAATATGGGGGAGGGACAGTTGAAATTCTAAAAAGCAACATATGTAGGTGGAGAGAGAGGGATTGACTACTGAACCTTTGTTAATCGAATCTACACCCAACACATACAATAGGAATGACTCGTCAATAATACCAGAGGTATGGAAAACACTACAACCAATCAAATCAAGAGATGAATAAATAATAAAATTATATAAACGAGGTCAGGAAGTTGTGTCAGTAACTTTTTTATGTGTTTATGAGCAGTAATAAATTGTGCTTGAAACGCCGTCTTCAGTAAATATTACTGTTATAACGCTGTTTAAAAAATAATATATCACTGTGAGACTTTATCTAAAACCAATTTCATCCATAATGATATTGGTTTCTTAAAGAATAATGCAGGTACATCCAGTTGACGAGTCCCAAATAGGACGAAATGCGCGTTATCCTGGATTCCACTGCTAGTCACCATCCACCAATTAACCTCTAATTACATGCCTAGACATCGTCGAAGCATCCGCACAAGAAGCCGACATATCAACCTGAGACCGAGCACTTTGGTCCAGTCAATCGACGGGAAAATCTAAAATTGAATTAAATAATTAATAAGACCCGTTGCACAAGAAGTGGCTCTCGTGGCCCAAGTGGTCTAGTGGATAACGCTTTGGTGTTTGAAACTATGGGCACTGGGTTAGAGCCTCGGTGGGAACATCATCACTGACTCCCTGGGCAATGCAGGCACATCCAGATGACGAGTCCCAAACAGGACGAAATGCGCATCCTGGATTCCACTGCTAGTCACCATCCACCGATTAAAGAGGAACAGGCAGTTAAATATAAACAAACACCATTGCAGCAATAATAACAATAGACTAGCTAGACAACAACTTACGTCGATTAGTTGCTAACCGTGTAGATAACTGATAATCATATACAAAAAGAGCATAATATAAAAATAATAGTTGTGGAGTTAAATCTTCTTTCTCTTCTTCTTTGTTGGCTACATTCTGCTGTTGTTGTTGCTGTTGCTGACGATGCCTAGTTGATGTGTAGGATAGATTTCCAACTGACTTATCTTTCATAGTAAATCCTGGAGCACAAAATTGAATGAAACAAGAACAATTCGGATTTGTAAACTCATTGACAAGTTCTTGTTCAGAAATTAAAGATAAATTGATGCAAGCTGATGCAGAAGACAGACCAGCGGTGGGTGGAAAGGTAGAACCAGTTACACTAGACATTTCATTTATTGAAGATGAATTAGTACTTGAATTGAAAGAATGTGTTATATGAGCTTCTAGCAATTCAGGTAATAGTGGATGAATTGGACGTACACTTTCACGTACTTGTCCGATAATCCATTTCTGTAAATTAAAACAAAAAAGACCAATGAAAGAAAGGTGGAAACCAAAGAGGAAGAGAAATCTATTCTGTACATACTGTGACAACTAAATGAAAGACTGAAACAGGCGCTATCATTTTGTCTTGACTAATTCTTAGCTTAAAGATAGGAAGTGTAGCGGTAAGATGCGCTGACCGCTTTCGGAAGTTGCCTAAGTCACACTGTACCGATTGCTGACGAAGTCTCAGCATTTGCCAACTTACTTCAAACTCTGGTGTAGATGTGATATCCAGTTATCGAATGCCAAAAGACAAGCGTACTGCGCAGTAGTTCGTTCTGCAACCCCCCCCCCCCTTTATGGTAGCGAAACATGACCATTTATAAAATGGAAGAGGTGAAGAGGCTAGCTGTGTTTTGAACACAGATGTTTGAGTTTTGCTTCATATGTCAAGCGATATAATATGGTGAGTAATATTAAGGTTGTGCGTTGGTGGTATAACGGTTAGGACGCTCGCCGACCATGCACGTGGTCCGGGGTTCGATCCCCGGTCAACGACGCACTCCTTTACCTCGCTAAGCCAGAAATAATACTGGTGAAGAGGAAAGGTTGGGCACGAGGCTAGCAACCCCATCCTGTAAAATAAACACAGCTACAGAAACTTCAAGCCACAAGCTTGAAACCCTATGTTCCACTGGGGAACGTGAAGTAAAAAAAAATATTAAGGTTAGGCATTGAGTGTCAGGCAATGAGGGTGGGTCAATCGATGAAGTTGTGAAGCTAGGACTAGTGTTACGCATGCCAAGTCATCATTTTCCTCAACGGACAGTGTTAGCTAACAGAGGATTAAGTTGGAAAAGACTTAGACGTAGTCAAACCGAAATCTAGTCTCAATCCATGAAGTCCTTGACAGATGTAGGCTGACAGCTCGGGGTCCTCAGGATGCTTAAAACTAGTGGCTTGAGACGTTTATCAGTTGTCGTTTGCAACAGAGCTGCTATACTCACTCTCTTTGTAATCTCCTAGATTCATTATGGTTCTTTGTGTGATGAATGAGCTGGTACACTTCTGTGCAAAGTTCTATGCTGAATTTCAGTCAGTACAGACTCCATATATAGGTAATTAATTTTGTTGGTTGAGCTCCTATGCATGGACACTCAGATAGAGAAGTAGAGAGATATAAAAATTATAGATTATATTTATACAAACTTTCAAAGTAATACTGATTACTCTTCGAGTGTCTATTCACAACTACCTAATCCTACTTTCAGCTAAATATGGTCTGTCAGGGTTAGGTGGTAGTGGTTCACTATGCCTACCGCGCATAGTGCGGCACATCGACTGTGATGGGACTCGACAAATCCATCGATGAACTTCCCCTTCCAACTTAAATCATAAATTCACAAGGATTTAAAGGTAACTACTTCATTTTAAACTTCAACAACAAATCAAAGTTAACAGTCCTCTTAGGAGAAAAAAAATAATAAAACGCATTCCTCTTACCTTAGTGTGTAATTTATTTTTAGCGAATGCATGAGATTTAAGCAGTTGTAGCATACATTGTGTTGGTAAGTGATTGAGCAAATGTCGACTTAATTTCGGTGTAATTGGAATTCGTGCAACTTGGTTAGCAATCATCTACAATAAAAAGGAGAAGGAAAGTAGACTCTTTAAAGAAAGATGTTAGAGATCGATAGATGGATAGATAGATATAGTGTGAAAACTTGACGTTGATATCATCAACTGTAAAAACCTTCAGTGTACTAAAGTGTACCTACTATATAGAATCTGTTAGCAGGCTACAGTGAGCAGCTAAGTTGAAGTGAAAAAATCATCTACAAAGTTCAAGCTTACAAAAATATATGGCATAGTCACATACACTACACCTGGCCGATGCACTGCCAGACCTCATAAGGCGGTAGTAAGGTAAATAAAGGCGGAAAGTTGAGTGTGAGACTAAGAAACCTACCCCATAAGAATAAAAGAAACCACTGCCACCGAAACTTCATACCTCTAGCTTGAACCATTATGTTCCACTCAGAATGTTAAGGAATGAAGGGAAAAATACTGAAGGCTAGAAATACAGTACAGTTTTGTTCCTAAATCTTCAAAACAATTGATAATAGATGCATATAATTACACTGTGTAAAAGACAATTAATCTAGTCGAACTAATTAACCCATTAGTAAGCCCTAAGGAAGGAATGTAGTGCGTCGGTGGCATAGCGGTTAGGACGCTCGACGACCATGCACATGGTCCGGGGTTCGATTCCCGGCCACCGACGCACTCCTTTACCTCGCTAAGCCAGAAATAAAAGCTGGTAAAGAGGAAAGGTTGGGCATGAGGCTAGCAACCACATCCTGTAAAATAAACACTGCTACAGAAACTTCAAGACACTAGCTTGAAGCTCTATGTTCCACTGGGGAACGTGAAGGAAAAAAAGTAAAAGTAAAAAAAGGAAGGAATGTCTGATCAAAATAAGTTAAATTATAAATATTTGATTGGTTGGAGGATTTCATCATGAGCTGACATCAGTTAGAGAACCATTGGAAAACCAGCTGAGTACTGGGCAGTCGTTTCGTCCAAGTTCGGGACTCTTCATCAGCGCACACCCACCCCACCGCCAGGGTTCGAACTCAGGACCTGGCCACGAGGCGAGCTCGAAGACCATTAAGCCACTGGGACCCGATCCAACAGCCCATGAACTTTAACTTCTCCCAATTCATTACGAAGTGGTCGCGCTATGCCATGAATTGGCGGAAGTCAGAATTTATGCGCCATTGGATAGGGTCCCAGTGACTTGGTGGTCTACAAGCTCGCCTCGTGGCCAGGTTCTGAGTTCGAACCCTGACGGTGGTAGATGGGTGCGTGCTGATGAAGAGATCCGAACTTGGACGAAATAGCTGTCCAGTGTTCCGAATTGGTTTTCCAATGGTTTTCTAACTGGTAGTCAGCTCATGATGAAATCCTCCAACCAATCAAACAAAATCCCCATAAAACCAATACTTGAAAATTATAAATATTTCTTTTTCGTATGAGCTCTGATTAACTACTAGTACAGGGGTACACATCAGCGTATATTTCTTTATTCGTAAAGATACAAAATTGATAGCACCCAATATAATCACATTAACTGTGAGATAGATTCCTCAGTCAGTCAACTAGATGTACGAGTTCTATTAGAATAGTGTCATTGCTTAATTTTAATACACTAAATCCATTCCACGATGCAGAAACTGTGATTAGTTAAAACAATTCCGATTTTACAAACAAGTCTATTCACAGTTTACCTATTTATCTAGAACACTATGTTACATAAAAGAAGGACATCTTGGATATTTAACGTCATCCACTTTCATTTGTATATAATAAAAAACTTGAGTGATCATACCACTGTTGATGCTACTAATATCCAGTTGGCCAGGTTGAAGTAAATGGAGTAAGATTCGATCCTGGAACTCACTGACTGACCAATGAGTCACATCTCCGCCGATATTCTTATAACCTTACCTTACCTTTTTAGCTGTACCACCTTTGAACGAAACTTATTATCAAAACTTTATATCCATAGTTGAACAATGTTACTTGATTGATTAATTAATGGTGACTAGTATTGAAATCCAGGAGGAGATGACGTGTGACGGTGTTCCCACGTAGACTCCGACCCAGTGTCGACCATTTAAAACCTGGAAACATTGTCCACTAGACTCACAGTGACTCACAACAGCATCTATGTACCATAACATCCAACATATCAACAAAGGCCAGATATCTCGGTCTTGTCAGACTAAATTATAATAGGGATATACAAAATATTTTTTTGTAAAAATAATAGTTAAAGAAGTATGCTACTTACACTTTCAGTGAAAACAGTGTGAAGAAATAATTTACGCCAACTGTTTATAGTTCGTCCAAGTGATGGTATACGTAAACCAAGTAGTGTTGATATCAATTCAGTAATTGGTCCAGGTTGATTAGTATGAAAGAGAATAGCTAAAAGTAGCAATGGTTCAATGTAGGAGGTTGTTTTCGGCAGTTGATTACAACCACGCAAATACAATGATGATACTGATGACAATGACGACGATGATACTGACGATGATGATGATGATTGAGTAATTGAATTGAAAATGTCTTGTTCATCGATCAAGCGTTGAAGCCATGTAACAATTGTATTCTCAACATCTGTACTCATGATTACTCGACTACTACTATGGGCAACACTACCATTACTATCTGAAGCTATTCTGTATGAAAATAATAGTTAAATTTAAGTTGAAATTAATTATAACTAGAGCTGAAGTTAAATGAATTTAACGAAGCAGGAATCTGCCACAGTACATCAACTTCATAAATATTTAAAACAATTTATCCCTTTTATAAATTTGGATAGCGTTATAAGAAGACTGAGATTTTCTGAAAACTTATGTGATGTGATGTATTTGCGCTATACATTTCGAACAATCTGATCCCGCACACATTTACTTGTCATGGACAGAAGCGATTATAAAACAAAAATGTTATCCATCCTTAATGAAAAAAGCAAATTCATAGCCAATGTTCCTTCTGATGATATCAGAAAAAGTGGAAGGAAAAGTGAATGCTCACTTAGTAAAACTTCGTGGCATGAACGTTATCGATAAACAAGAGTTTAATTCCTTGAAACCCACAGGATCTGACTTTCCAAACCTCTATGGATTACCCAAGATTCATAAGGTTGATAATCCATTACGTCCAATTCTATCAATGTGTCACTCTCCTAGACATAAATTAGTAAAATGGTTAGCTGATATTTTAAGTCCAGTAAGCAATGAATTATGTAAGTTTACTTTGAAAGATACATTTGAACTTGTTGACTGTCTTGTAGATATGAGAACATAAAAGATAGGAAATTTGTATTAATTTGATGTTAATTCTTTGTTTACCTAATGTACCATTGATTAAGACTGTTGATATTCTTTGTGACTATATATCTTCTAGTTGTTTTTCATTCCCTTTTCCTTTAACTTATTTGAAAGATTTATCACTATTATGTACTGACAACGTCCATTTCACGTTTGATGAGAAGAATCTTAAACAGAACAAAATTTTCAGCCTGAGGATTCCACTTCTAGCCACACAATCAACCGAATAACATCGTGCTTATTCTTTAGGCATCATTGAAGCATTCGTGTAATGGAAGCTGATAAGCATTGCCAGAAAAAAGACCGAGTATTTTGGTCCAGTAACATGATGCGCAAAATAACTTCAAAAAATAGTAGGAAAATATGTATATATGAAAGCTTACCCAGTTGTTAGACTTGATCGTAATCCAATAAGAAAGGCAAGTGAATAACTGATATACTGTAAACCACGTTCAGAAACCACAGTTCGGTGCGTTAGAAGAATAAGTAATCTTTGAGAAAGTTCTGGTGGAAAACTGAAGACAGAAAGAAATTAGGTTTAAAGTTATAACATATTTTATGCATATGAAGTACATTAGAACTTTGTATACCAGTCTTCGAGTGTTAAGTTGTGAGTTTCATTCTGAGGCGAATACAGTTTCGCTCAATCATTTGTTAATATAATATAAGGACAACTCATTCTCCACTTGATGAAAACAGAATGTTCACATAAGTGGTGGTGTGAACAGCCTATATATTCGCGATCCATTAAATAAATAGAAAATAACACAAAAATTTCTCTCTCTTTCTCTCCCACTTCCTGTTTAACAGACTTATGACGACATACCATAGTCATAGTTGTTCCATGTTGTAAACTGTGCTTCCGTGAATCGATTATTCATCTTAAGAAAATTCACTTCAAAACCCTCATTTATATAAAAATAAAACCAAGTCAGTTTTCAACAGCTAATGAATCATAAGTCAACAAAAATATTGGACCAATATTGTTTAAGGGATGGACTGATGCACACCTAACATATGTGTGAAGCGAGTTCAAATTTCAGACGGGAAATCAGTTCCTTCAGAGTTGCAGATAAGCCTTGTTGACAAGGGCCAACAAGTACGAGACAGCATCCTGCTGATTGCCTCCAACTATCTGACATACAGGCTGACATCAGCTAAAAGATGTCCTGACAACCAGGATACAATTAATAGGTAAAACACTCCATTTCAGAAGTTTTGATGTTCTAGAAGACACGCAGTATACTGAACAAGAGGTAATAACGTTCGCCACTCCTGAATTCGTAGCAATACAACATACAAGAGAGGTCAAAGACATTTCGGAAAACAAATTTATACTACTATTTGTTTAAAAGTAGCATACTGCTTCTTAGAAAAAATAGAATCTGAGTAAAACACTCTCAAACACCACTGCCTTCTGTCACCACAGCATTTAAAACAAACTAAGTAAAGTTAATTTCATGAGTGGGTGGATGGATAGTAGTTACCACAGGATAAAATATAATGTCCTCTGAAACAATACTCTCGCCGTTACATTTGGTACCGCCACTTTGGACCAAATGAAGATCCTGTGGCAGGAAGCCATCGAAGTGGGGAACATCCAGAGCTCCCTCGGGGTGACGCTATCGAAGCTCCTGAGAAGTCAAGGGAAAACCACCATTACAGTAGCACTTAGCCTTCATACCTTCTTATACCAACCTACCATCTAATATCAAATTAAAGTGTATAAAAATGCCAACGTACATAGTACCAGTAAATTTAGTGGTTACACAGCACATAGATAGTTCTAGATGGCTATGCGAGGGGTTTCAGATAAAGAATAAAAAAGTAGGTAGAAAATGCAAAACTGCTTTTGAAGTGAGCGTATGGCTAATACTTTATAAATTGAGTCACTTACTTGTAACTTACGAATCCCCGAAATGCAGCCAGTACACGAAGTAATGTTAACGCTGTGAGAATTACACTATCGTCTAAAGGTACTGTAGAATCACTGGGTATGAGACTGTTGGTTACAGTCATAAAATGTTGACTTAATTTATCCAAATATGACGAGGAAGACTATAAAAGGCAGGCACAAATAGAAAACAAAACATTTCTATAATAGGTGGTAGACAGAGTACCAAAATTCACCAAAAATATGCGAATAAATCTTGCTAAACACAAAATTACTGTTTGAAGTAAGCAATCATCAATTATTTATCTCTTTCATATCACTTATACGAGGTTAAATATTTTGTATACTGGCTATTTGAGTTACACAAATGAACTGAGCGAACCCCATTCATATTTCGTCCAAATTCTCAGTAAATCCATAAAAACAGCAAATCTCGGTAAGGATATCTATCTGGTAGTGAATGAAAAATTATCAACTTAAAAAACGGAGATTATTTGACAAACAAGCATTCTAGTTGTTCTCACATAGTAAAACATTCCTAACTTGATCACTCTCATTTAATCGATATTTACAGTCTCTTAATTTATCACCATCACATCGATTATTACTTTTTTCGTTCCTTGCTTTTAAAGTAGAGCATACAGTGTCAACAGCACATCTCCATTGCACTCAGTCTTCGGAAATTACTTTCAACTGGCTTCATAAACGCCCACAAACTTTCATTCCTCCTTCACATAATCACCTTCAAGTCACTGTCAAACGCACAACTAATCGCTTCGAATTCCTTTTCACTTGAGGTCCTCGTGTATGACGTCACTCAATGGTCTTCTCAATGTGTATCCAACCGAACTCCACTTCTTTCTGCATATTTCTTGAGTATTAGGTTCTTGGTTGGTTTGCTGTTGGCTAAAGTTCCCTGTTGTCTATCCTTTCTGACCACCCATCTGATCCTCAGCATCCAGAGGAGGTATCTGTTGAGAATGTCTACAGTCAAATGTTGGAAAAGCTTTTGGTGACGCACACGCCAAGTATGTGGGGCATATAAAAGCACCTGACATTAGTGTTGACAATTCGTACCTTGCCTGTTTTATGTCTCTATAATGAGTTTAGAGTAATAGATACCTTACAAGCAGTCACCGCAATCAATGACACACGTTAATCAGTAATACAAACATTTAAACTCATAAAGAGTTAACAGTAGTCAGACCGAAACATGACATTGACCTTTGCCTGTGTGAACCAAGGAAGTTGTGGTTTGTAAGGCCGAAGGCTTAGAAATGCTAAACATCACTTGTTGGGGGCCGTTGGTGAGATGACACGAAATCGTTTACAGTGACAAGATGTATCCAATTTCTGTCATCCTTCATATTCTGAAAAACATTACCAATTTCCATTAAATAATTTTTTAACTCGTAGTTCCATTATATTTTACACATTTTTAGTCAAAGTGTGGCAACTTGAACTGATGCACTTTTGTGTGATAAATCAGTCAGTCGTGTAACCACGAATTTGCAAGCTACATAAGCTACGGTGGCTTATCCCCTTTATATTCAAATTCACCAAATCCAGTAGCCTCATACCAGTTCCCACAACTTCACTTACAACAACGATGAAACCCACAGACAATGTGATTTGTTAACACAACTAATCAGAAAATTCCCCCAAATGATTACATTTATGCTTCACGCGTAAAGTTCCAGCTTTATATCCCCTTTAAATATTGGTTTGCCTTCTTTCTATGAGCGAATACGCTTTTGCTTTGTATGATGGATGATGTTAGTAAGTATTCGGTATACAAGCATTACTATAGTAAAATTAAACTAGCACTACTCTTACATAACTATGTTTTAACCTATCAAGTTCAACAACGAAACAAAATATGTTTATTTCAGCACAATACACTTGTAGGGTGGGTGTACTTTATAAAAATTATGAGTTTCGCATGTGACTAGGCATAGTCCTTTATCCGAAGATAGAATCATAAAAGAGCGCCAATATGATATTAAGGAATAACATACTCCCGCAGTACAGAAAGAAAGCCATTAATTATGGTCAAGTGTAATGTAAATCGTGGTCCATATGACATTGATACCAGAGGTAAATTATGTTGACTGTTATCAACAAAAACAACAATCCGTATATAAAATTCTCCGATAGATCACATACTGCCCAAAATGTTCAGGTGTTGTATTTAAATTCACTTGTTTCACTTATTTTAAACATCGGCGAGGAAGTGTGTCGATACAAGTAACCGTCACTGTAGATCAGTAGTTCAAGAGTAAAACAGATTAACTTACTGACATCTTCAGGAAGTTGCTCATCCACGACCTAATTTCTTGACCACTATCTAGCAAAATTCTTTTGAGAAACATCAATGTGAAAAGGTCTTTGTTGATTAATCCAAGAAGTAAATCTAAAACTAGGCCTGGAAACTGCCGAGTAGAAATCTAGAAAAAAGGAATAAAAAATACACCAACAATGCTGATATAAAATTTATAGGACAAATTGATACTAATATTCAAAAACAAGCGAAGAAAAGGAAGTGAAAAGCTAAGGAAACTAATGAGAAATATAAAACTACTATAACGAAACCACACTATCATCAACAATTTAATATTTAAATTTTCTAGAAAGATTGACTTATGAAGCAAAGAATGTCCAGCTACTTCACGGACAGTAAAAGCGGTGCGAGACTACCAGTAAAGTGGTATCATTATAAATACACAAGTGACACATTAAGTCAGTGGAAACGCTGGGCACGAAATCCACACTGAATAGGTAAAACAACTAAATGGGACACTTCATTGGCTGACATGAGCATCTTCAGAGAAATACACTTCTGTATTCATCTTTGGAATTCAATGATACTAAATTCCCTATAACTTTCATGTGCAAAGGGATATTATATCAACTGTTTATTCAAAGCAACAAAAGTTTAGAAAATAGTATACAGTATGTTATGTACATTTTCAAATAACAGACAGGATACTTACACATTTCTCCATCACTGTAACAGCACTGTTTGGCTTCAACTTGACTAGGCAAAATAAAACAACTTGAATGCGTCGTAATAAAGATGTGCCTAAGTATCTCCCAGCGTGTGACTCAGAATCTTGAATACACGAGTTTGCATTTTTGTAGTCACTGTTAAGATAAAATTCAAGATATGAAGGCATTCTCAGGGCTTACTTTACTGTGAAAGATTTTTCTACCTTCCATAACTCATTAACTATTGACCACCAGTTGGAAGATAAATTAACAGCCAGCTTCAATAAAAGGCTATAATTGACTTGATTGCAATGGACTAGGTATCCACGGAAAAACTTTTCAACTAAAGAATGTTTCGATAAATCTTGAATTTAAGGTTAAAATCAAGACAAACTTACCATGAAAAATAATACACAAAATAGCAACAACCTCAGTCTCCAGAGCTTCCGTTTCTACTAGTTCACAACAGCTCTCCAGAGAGCATTTCGAATCAGGTTTCTTAAAATTTTAGACAGAAAGACTTTGAAGACTTACTTCATTACAAAAGTGAGTGACGAGATACATGAGAGTTTTTACTTTTCCTAGAACATTTTGTGATTCGTAATTCAAGCTTAAAGATGCGAAAGAAGTGATACGCCTGAATTTATTACATTAACGCAAGACGCTTTCTTACGCAGATGAAGATTCACTGCATACTTCCTCCCAAATATCCTCTAATTTCAAGCTACTAACAGATCCTAAAATCTTGATAATTTCACTTAACAAATGACGTTGATCATGAGCTAGTGGTCCACTTGTAACGTATTTCACCAAATCACCACACTGGTATAAGACTGGTGAAAGCAAAATAACTTCATTCGCATTTAAATTCTCGAAGTCACATGTTGCCGCTTTGTCGAAAATCATTCTTTGTAACGAACACATTTAATAATTCTCCCCAAGTTTAGAGGTCGTTTCAATATCCAACGTCTTTACTTTGAATCATCTCAAATGGATTTTCTACACTTGATTTTTACTGTTAAAGCCTTCTTTCCAGTGTTTCAGAGCTCCACATAGACTGAATCCAGCCAATCAGTTGTTATATATCTGTCAATCTCAAGAGCAGAAAGATATGTATTTGCTGAATAACGTGTGTTTCATTTGGGGACTCTGCTTTATCACAATTTTGAATTATTAACTTTATGCCAATAGATAATTCCAAGTCATCACTTAAGTGAAGCCATTGAACCCCCGAAATTCAACGAATATTAGAAATTTTCGAGAGCTTGCATTCTAGATTTCACCAACTCGTATGGTAGTGACTTTCAGCTCCTGTGTCAGCCATTTATTGACTTATAGGGATTCTCGACATTATTCTGGTTCCTAACTGCATATGAACTGAAAAATACCCATTGTTAATTACTTTTGATGCAACAGTAACTCCTTATAATTTCAACTCCATCCTGATTGCTGTGGTGAACAGCTCCAGGTCAATGTTGCCACAGATTATTATTATTGGCAAACTAACCAAAGTCTTGCGTGAGCCAGTTCACGAGTTTACGATTAACCTACTGTACTGACTGTTGCCTCTTATATTGTATTTTATATACCATTTTACATTCTTGTGCAAATAAGACCATTTTAGTCCATCTTGGACTATTGTACATTTTTTGTTTCAGTGCACGTTTCTATTAACTGAGAAACATTTTGTGTTCGGCCATTGTAACCCTGTTATGCGGGTTCCGAGGAGCCTCATAACTGGAGGTCTATACCATAATTAATTCATACGTTCCGTTAAACAGAACAATAAGTTTTACAGTGTTTTCAACAAAATAATTTCGGACAACTTGTTTTTTGTTTTGGATTTCGGCTTGAAGACTGAGACAGTGAATTTTCGTTAAGTGTTACTCGCATATTGGCTGTAAAATTGTGTCAGACTATGATGAGAATAACACCCACTGATTCTTCGCGGCACTGGAAATTATGACAAGGTGAAAATACACAGCATCCAATGCTGCCTCACATAGAAACTACTGGGATATGACTCTCGCAAATACTATCTTTCCGGGTGTATGCCTTAAGACCTTGACCTGCTCTCGACAAAGTGGCTTAGTGGAAATCTGGTATTCTTATTTGAGGTGGACCTTGTGCACGATCATTTGGTTTTACCTCACTTTTGGCTCATGGAGTCCATACTGGTGTGAGTGGTGCTGATGTAAGTGTTTGTCTCTATGACTCACATAGCGTTGGTAGTACTAGTTATGGTGAGGATCTTTCCCCTGATCCACAATCTAAGGATAAATTGACAAGGAAGTTAGAATTTGAGGAGCAGCCGAAACACTTCAGTTCCAGGCCTCTCAGTGAGTCTTAGATGAAGTATGTTGGTTTAAGAGATGGGAAAAGGGATGAAATTTCTCAGAATTAAAGGAGTCTTTTAGCTCCATTGTTAATAACGTTCACATGCCTAGGGCTGATGTAATGTACTTTGATGGTAACTCTAGTCAGTATAGACTTTTCATTCATCAGTCTCCAAGTGTTGTTGAGAGTAAATCATGTGGCGGCATTACTCACGAAAGTGCTGAAGATATATGTGAGATGTTTAGCACGCACTTTACCAAACTGTACACTCTAGAAAATGACCAGGACATTGATTTCTCTCGTAAAACAGAAGTGTTTAAGCGATGTAGGCTTAAACGCCCAAAAAGGCGATAAAGCTATCGCAACTCTTAAGCTTACTAATACTCCCAGCCCAGATGGAATGTCTTCCGTCCTCTTAAAAAATGGTGGAAATGACATGAACCTACTTCTCCTCAAGTTATTTTCAACTTCGCTGAAGGGTGGAACATATCCAATTAGCTGGAAGAAATCTTACGTTGTACCCATTCACAAAACCGGACCTACAGCGGACATAGATAACTACCGCTCCATCAACATCACCTCCGTTGTTTCACGTGTGATGGAAAAGTTTGTAAAGAAGCAAATTCTTCAGTATTTGCTTTCGAATGACTTAATATCCCCTTTCCAATACGGTTTCTCAAATAGAAGGTCGTGCATCACTTGCCAGTTAGATTATTTCGACCACATAACTGAATGTGCAGACAAAGGTCGTTTGGCAGTAACATTATTTCTAGATATTAGGAAAGCTTTTGATAAGGTCCCACATAAGACACTCATATTGAAACTCCTGTCTTATGGAATAAGTGAAAGGCTACTGGTGTGGAGAACTTCCTTTCCTACAGGAAGAGAACAGTTAGTTAAAATCAACCATCACTTATCCACATCCAAACCAATAACCAGCGGTGTGATACAAGGTAGCGTTCTTGGTCCTACCCTATTCATTGTATTCATAAATGATATTGTCTCTATGATCAAGTATGGCAAGCCGTACCTCTTTGCAGATGACCTCAAAGTTGTACATGATTTCGACTATAATGATGTGAATATTGCTAGTAAAACCCAACAAGACCTAAATAGTCTATGTAACTGGAGTGAAAAGTGGTAGTTAACGTTCAATCCAGCTAAGTCTGGGATAACATACTTTGTCTATACATGTACGGTGACCTTGTCTCAAACTCGAACACCGTCACCGATCTCTGTGTAACATACTGAGATCTTACCTTTACTGAACATGCAAATAAGGTGGTATCTGATTGTAAACGTCAAACCGGCTTTGTGCTACGCATTTTTTACACTCCAGAAGCCAGATTGGCTATATATAAGATATGTATTCGCCCCAAACTTGAACACTGTGCCCACTTATACAGTGGCTTTGAATCAGCAGATAGAAAAAAAGTTGAAAGTGTTCAAAGATTCCTGACGAAACACATGTTAGGCTATGATCAACAAATAGTATACCTTGACGGATGTATTCAACTGGACTTAGAACCCTTATGGTTAAGGAGAGTGAAGTGCACTTATTTCTCTTATTCAAAGTTATGAGAAAGCACTGTAGCAGTAACTCATCCATAACGTGAGCTAATCTTAAATCGTATGAACTACGCAACCATGACCACCTTCTCAAGGTTAACACCCATAAACTCACAACTAGAGCTAACTTTTTCACCATTAAATATTGCAAACCTTGGAACCAGCTACCCTCTGAGATTAGATCCTGTGAAAAGCCTGACAGTTTCAAAATAAGCCTAGAAAAACATATTAACATGTCCACCGTAGCCCATCTAAAAGATCACAACTGCTGGTAAAGTGGTGAAGCAATGACATTTCAATGTTTAACTACGGAAAGTACACTAGTCCCAATACTAATATAATAATACTTAGTAATTGTGCATAATCAATTCTTGAAGTTAGATTGTCATGACAATAATTAAAATGATTGAAATATTTATGCAGCAAATCTTCTCTTGCCTTACCGCGAAATTATTGAGCCTAATGTATTCTTTGCTAATATGAATTATAATGTTGATTGTACTCTTATCATACATAATTTGATTTACTTTAAGGCTCCCTGTAAGACTAACTACCCTCCTTCAGTATACACACACTGCAGTATTGTTAGCCAAATGTTAAAATTTTGTTGGTTAAGTGTTAATATCTTTTTGTAATATGTGTAGACAGGTTACTTTGCAATGTCAAATATTTACTACATATAAGACTGTCGTGATAATTTAGTATAATAAGTCCTGCCAACCGACCTTACCTTCAGTTCATGCTATCTACATTGAACCCTAACTACAGTGTTCTGCTGAATCTTGCTCCACTATTCACAAAACCTTTTTTACTCTCCAAGGTTTTAACTTCTTAATAATAATAATATATTCTCATTTTGTACATGAGGGACGCCAGTTTACAGGCATCATCAATATGATAAATTACATATACGATTAGTAAACATGTTTAATAATAGTAATTTAATAAAACACATTTTTTCCTACCTGTGTAGGACACACCAATTGTACAGGCATGGATAAGTATTGTTTAAATTACATAAATTTGGCTCATGGTTAAATAATGTGGTTGCAGTCATTTTGTCTATGGGAACAATCTGATAACTAGTCATTCAATGGAGCACATCAAGAAATATAGAAATATTGTCTTCGCATTAACAAAAAAACCAAGTATGTTTTGGGTGGATTACAAATACTTGGGAAAAAAATAAAGCTTGAAGTCATTCCCCCATATAACTTTGGTGTGTACGGCGTCGAGTCTTATTCTTGATTTATATCCAAATTTGGTAATAATTTAAAATATGTGATACACTTGTATAGTCTTGTCAACATTTTCATCGTAACATCACAAGTGAATTGCACTCAACGTTGACTAATAATAATGATAGTTCATATTTTCTTATAAACGGGTGTTTTCAAGAAATGCAAGCTATTTTTGCAGACACGATCAGTTATGTTGTAATTTACAATCGTGAAGTATTATAAATCAATCTTATAAACTAATCTATTCATTAGGACGCATGCACATACATATAATATGTTCATTAAGATGTACGTGAAGACATACTGGAAGCAATCACTAAGAAAGCTAGGGAAATGGAAAATGAGTTACGAACGTGTCTGGCACCAAGCAATATATTTGCTGTAGCCATAACAATCATAGTCTCAGAGCCTAACATCATAAAAGGAGGGGGTGGCGCATGCTGATCAGTAGATATGGTGGTGGTCACTAAGGTGAATCGCCCCATTCTGCAGAAACAGCAATATGAAATCTAACGGCTCGAGAATTTTACGAGGGCTTGGATCGTTATCTTGAAAAAGATGATAATGATCGCCGAGATAGATGATGCTTCTGCTCAGCCTTTTGTTGAGGTGTGACCACGTGGGTTCTGCAGAGATTTATGGGGCATCTTATAAATTAACATGCTTTCCATTGTCGGATATTTGAATACCACTTCACAATGTCTCATCTCATTCATTTTCTAATAACGTCTTTACTTGCTCCTCATTATATTCCATTAAACCTAACATTTTATAGCTCTTTAGGAATTCTATTCGACTTATTCTACTCCAATTCTCTATATGGTACGGTTGTGCACCAAATACACATAAAGGTATGAAATAGAAACAACCGGCTTGAGGATATTTGTACTAAAACCAAAAGTGGACATCATGATAGTAAGACCTAGATGAGAGCGTTACACATTGTAAATGAACGTTGTCAGTCTGTGGAGTATAAAGTTTCCCATTGTAAGTTTTTTGTGAATGCATTTATTAATGATACATTGCACTTACTTATTTCATTACATTTTACTGATTCACCTTAGCACTTTTACTTCTCTCAAACAGCTTTCAATTCCACGTACACGTTGTACTTACCTCAATATTAGTTGGTTATCAAATGCCTACAACCACGAGTTGAAAACAAAACGAAGTCGATTTTCCCGCGCAACCTGGAGGACTACTGTACAATTCAATGATTATACGGCCTGGTTCAGACAATGAGTGTATATATATATCAAATATTTAACTGTTGAAACATTATTAACTTGTAGACAATCTACGATTTGAGATTATATCATGCTTGATCGTGCCTGTAAAAATGGCGTGCGTTTTCATGTAAATTAATATGTTTATATGAAAATATACACTATTATTAAACGTTGACAAACCTTTTGCACTTTTTTAGGGGAAGGGCGAGAAGGGCTATTGAAGCCTTTGTGGCCCTACCTGAAGACCTCAGCCATGCAAATACTGCATGACCTATCTGATCATTATCAAGTGATTAATTATTCACTTGTTAATGAACTTATAAGAGACTCTAAGCCAATTAGTATGATTGGGGATGATCTTGTAGGGCCTTTACAACACGATATGCTATGGCCACTCTGATGCAGTATGTAGTTGAGAAGTCCAGAGGAATAGGAGGAGCAACCAATTAAGAACCATATCTTCTCCATGGTATGTAAGGCCTCCTTTATCTACTGAATGACGAATGCCCCTCCGCAAGTTTGACTAGGTAATCCCCGCTTCACTCGCCCCCTACTGTGCATTTGGAAATGAAGGTTCATAAACACCAATGGTCTTCTACAATAATGCAGGTCGTCGGTCGGTGATTTGAGTAATCATTTTGATAACAAAGTTGGTTTTTAGTCGGCCAGCATGTTTTGTTCATATCTTGCCTTCCATTTCGTCATGGTTGAATATGGTCTATATCTGCCTTGTTTTCGGTTGTCTTTCAGGATTATTTATTTTTTCCCTAGTGCTAGTTACTTAGTTCACTATTTTTTATTGATTATAATGTCCCACTAAACTTAGAAACTGGCCTAAAAAACTCCACCTCAGCGAGTGGGTTCTTTGGTAACTATGAAAGTTAGGTCACATGAATTCGACCGACATGACACACAACTGTGGTTTACTCAACTAAACCGCTAACTTTACCGGTACATTGATAGGTCTGAAACTAAATGGCAAAAAGACGTTTGTTTTGATTTGCCTCATAAGGTTAGCAATTGGGTGCGAGACCTCATTCTTCTACCCCGCGCCAACGTGCAGCCATACACCGGGCTTATATGAGAAGGAGTAAAAATCCTCTGCATGTCAGAAAACCATCATATATAACGGTTATTTGAAGTGGGAAACATGAAAGGTAGATCCCCGTAACAGTCCTTACGCCACCCGCAACAGCTTGAAGCGAATAGCACGTAGTAAAGGGTGCACTGAACCAGGTATGGATTGTAAGCGTTCCAGAGTATGTGCAGCAGGCAGTGGTTGCGTTACTTCGCTCAAATCAAGCAGCCTTTTTCAAATATCAAAGGCACACCTAGTGCCCATATTAACCGGACCCCTAAGCCGCCGAGTAGGCCCAGATACCATGGGACCACTTACAACTTCGAAACTAGGCAACCAATACATCCTGGTCATGGAGTATCACTTCACAAAATGGTGTGAAGCTGTACCATTACAGGAGTAAGATGTAATCACCGTCGGTTGCGCACTCGTTGACACATGGGTGTCTCATTTTTGAGCCCTACTCTATTTACACTCAGATCAAGGCGCTGCCTCTGACAGCCACATTATTTCCCACATCTGTAACACCTTCGGTATTAGGAAGACCCGCACTACAGTTTCTTAGAATGGACAAACAGAAAAATAAAGAGCTTATTTCGGGCCTTTCTTCGTCACACAACGGAAAATGCATCGTGAACGTTTTACGTCAATTCTAGCTCTCATACCGAAACTCAGTATACTCGTCAACAGAGTTTTCTCCTGCTCTGCTTTTGTTTAGCCACGAACTCTGCCTTCCAGTTGAAATCCAGCCAAATATGTTACCCTGAAAAAGAATTGACTGCATCTTTTACGTTCAAGATCTTCGCAACCGCCTTAGGGTGCCTATCGTCTGGCAAGCACTCACCTACAGTCCTCTAACAAGCACCAGAAGAGTATCTTTGATCGGCTCATGCTCGGACCCACTTGTTCAGTCGGTGATTATGTCTGGATTCATCGACCGTCAATCCCCCTAGCTTGTGCCCCAAGTTTCATACCCCATGACAACAGTCATATGAGATCGTCTAACATCGACTACCAACTACATATGTTGTGCGGAACCTGCAACGACCTCAGGATGACGTCATCACCACCCATTATAACCAACTGAAACCACATCATCCGGCCACCTTAAAAGAACTGTCAGATCCATCCCAACCAACGCCTGCCACATTTTCGGTTGGAAACAAACTGTCACTATCCCTACAAGAGGTGACAACGTACTGAACTTTACAATCTGTCACGGTGTAAGTCCCCCCCGAATCATAGTGGGTTCTAAGTTTTCAGGTAGTGACCACAAAACAGTTATGTGTGCACTGCAGCTTCCACTGAGTAGCAATGTAGCTTACACCTCCACTTCACAACAAATAATATATAGAAACTATAGCAAGGCAAACTGGGCTTTCGTAGAATCAGTGCTAAGAACCTTTCAATGGTGAGAATACTTCACTACTGGTGACCCTTCAAGAGCTCTGAGCATCTTCTACTAGAACTCAAACACATGCTTAGATGCTGCCATTCCACTCCACATCGAAAGTCATTTACAAAACCAAAGGATAGAAGGAAACTGAAGAGACTCTCAACAAGTTACTTCAAACACCACGACTTGGGCACACTAGGGTCAATACTTAACACTCTAAGCTCCATCTCACAAGCTCGAGATTTCCGCATGAGAAACGAAGAATGCATCGCAGTAGCCAGTCCTGCTAGAGTGTATGCACTCACAGAAATCTTAAAGAAGCGAATGAACCGTAAAAATCACAGCATTTCTCTCCTCATAGACAAAGGTAGGCTATGCACTAGCTTTGCAGACATGTGTGAATTATTCAACAAAACATTTGCAGCTAACTACCTTAAGACCTCAGTGAATTTACTCGATATACACCCTGCTACTAATATGGCACAAACTCCATCTCTACCCACACCAAAACAAATTAGCACCGTTGAATTCACTTATGCTAACATGAACCAAACTAATATAACTCTCAAAAGCTTTAAAGGTTTCGGCGCTGACGGTATATCATTCTATTTTTATAAATATGGTGGCCCTGACATTCCTTTACTACTGCTTTAAATCTTCACAATAGCCTTAGAAACCCAAACTTACCCGGATATATGGAAAACGACATTTATTATGCCTAAACACAAATTTGGCTCGAAAACAGAAGTCAAAAACTACAGGCGATGAATATCACACCTATAGCATCTAGAACTATGGAGAGACTAGTTAAAGATAACCTAATCAAGCATATGCTTAGTTGCAACATTGTAAGTCCGAACCAACATGGATTCCTAAAATCCAGATCATGTTTGATATGCCGCCTAGACTTCTATAACTTTGTGACCAGCACTCGTGACAGACGACAACTAGTACTTGTCATCTACTTTGACATTTCTAAGGCGTTTGAGCGTGTCGACCACTTACTGCTAATACATACGCTGAACTCCTTGGGAATACGTGATCCACTATTAGGATGGCTTAAATCATTCCTTAACAAAAGGTCCCAAATGGTTAAACTTAGTTCTGTAACTTCCAAACCTAGCCCAATCACTTCTGGTGTAATGCAAGGCATTGCCATTAGGCCCCTCCAATTTACATCTTATATCAGTGACATATGCACTTGCTTCTCACATATGAAACCAATCATCTTTGCAGGTGACCTAAAAGTAACTTATAAATTCCAATGAGACGACCTAGGGTACTTTCAGAATGTTGTGCAGAAAGAATTAGGTAGAGTGACAGCTTCGTCGCCTTTGTGGAATGTACAACTTAGTCTGAACAAATGTGGTTGGGTCTGCTTCGGCGCACCCTCAATTGACATGAAATTAACGCTTCAATCTGCTAACCTAACCAGACTACGAAGTGTCGTTGACTTAGGCCTGAGGTATTCTAGTGACCTGACATTTTCTGAGCAAGTGGCATGACAGACTCGAAAGTCGAGGATGCTCTTAGGATGCATACTTAGGAACTTTCACGACAATGAAGCCAAGCTAATTCTGTACAAAACCTGTGTGAGGCCACTACTAGAATACTGTCCATTTATTATTAGCAGCACTCACACACGTGAAAAGCTAAGAATAGAAAGTATCCAACGATATTTCACCTCAAAACTACTTGGCTACGATTGTAGGAAAGACTCCATCTCACGGTGCATGATTCTAAATCTTGACCCACTTTGGATGAGACGACTTATTATAAGCCTAGTATTCTTTTTTAAGGTACTACACAAAATATATTCTCAGACAATAAGGATATACAATTTTTACCGGGAGGCTCTTATGATCTACTTAACCAAACTTGAACAGCAACAATAAAAGCCTTTAAATGAACACTGGGCGAAAACTTCTTCACAGTCATGCATTCTAAAATATGGAACAGCCTGGCCCTAGAAGTCAGAACTTGCACCTCGGTTATAAGTTTCAAGCGCTCTCTGTACAGACTGTTTCACTCTACTGATTAGATTCATAAACTATTTGTCCCTCGAACAAATCAATTATTAGTTTACTACGGTACCTAAAACGCGCATAAATTCCTTAATTACTCTATAAACGATAAATAGGCTAGTTGCATAGATGCATAAAAAGACTGAGAAGAAATAAATATATATTTTTACCAAATGGCAATGTACATTGAATATAAACATATATTTACAAACATTAAAGTTCTATTCGTGTCCACATACTTTTTCTTTTCCCTCTGGTACTTTGTTGCTCACCTCTTCTCTTCTATTTGTCTTGTAGTGGAGGTTGCACGGATCTACGTTCAGACTGAAGCTGAGCAAGAACCGAAGTCACTTACTCATATATCATCTTCCAAGTATTTGGCTGGTAATGACACAGCATTTTTGAAAAATCCACTGTCACCATAATAGAACGCTGTATAACATCCTATGCAAGCAATATCGATGATCTAAAATGGCTTACAAATAGCTTTCTACATGTTAATCAACTTACTCGTACGGAACAACCATGTAGCGACAAATGGCGGTTTTGGCTGACCTGAGCGCAGGAAAACAAATCTGCCTGATAATAACCAATGTTAATCTGCATTCAGTACAATTCACTTCTGGTGTTACTTACGATAAACGTTCTGACAAAATTATAAAAATAAATCACTTATTTCAAATTAATACCCAACTGGGATATAAATCAAGAACGAGATACGATGCCGCACACACCAAAGTTAAATGGAGGAATTGACTTCCAGCTTTATTTTTTCCCCGAGTATTTGTAATCCATCCAACATACACTTGAGTTTTTTTTAATGCGAAGACAATATTTCTATATTTCTTAATGTGCTCCATTGAATGACTAGTTAGCAGACTGTACCCACAAACCAATGTCAAAAAAGACAGCAACCACGTACTTTCACCGTAAATCAAACTTATGTAATTTAAATAATACTTATCCATGCCTGTAAAACTGGTGTCATAAATAGATAGGAATAAATATATTATTATTTAGGTTGGGATTCCATTGATGGTGAGCCTGCAACCAAAAAACTTTCTTCTTCTTAATCTCGACTCACTGAGGCTCCCAATAATACTTCTGTCAGACAGACAGCATTTTACGGGGTTGTTGACCAATTAGCTGAAGCCGTGGCTCAGGCTTTTCAATCATACCAGCCTGCGTCGCGTCATGCCCATCCTTTGCCACATAAACTAGAGTTCGACGATGACTTTTATCTGTAGTCGGACAAGGTGCGTCGATACGTTGACCTGGTGTACGTGCCTCACTCGAATGCATTCGTCATCGATCTTGTTGAGGGGTCCGTAAAAATGCACATAATTGGTTTTGATTATGAGCATATGCCCCTGACTGCCCTTCTGAGTACTCTAAGAGCACGTACAGTGCCACCAGTACCTCATATTGAATCGCTGAATGCAACCAGAAACAAAATGAATCCATCAGCCACTTCATCTTGCCTCTCCGCAAGCTTGTTCTCCAAGCTGCGCAGGACAGGCCGTATTCCAAAATCGAAGACGCTGTATTTTCCAAGTTCCTGCGACGTGTCAACTTCCGTTACAGGAAGGACTTCAACTTGCACACTCCAGCATGCAAGACAGAAGCTGAAACTTGGGCACGCTTACTGGAAAGCATGGAAGAGCCAGGAGCCATGTGCCCACAAATAAATGCAGTGGGATGTCAGAACAGGACAACAAAACAGGTACATGAACCCATACTAAAGTGGAAAGGACGTCCACAGTCACAATCTACCTCAAGAAACGATTGCTACTACTGTAGGCGGTTCGGCAAGCTTGCTAGGAGTTGTGAGCACAACACAGGTGAGTCACAAGTCGATATGGACCGTGTACTTGCTGTGAACGTAATCAGCGTCACCTCCTCCCCGAAAGTTGTAGGATTTATAGGTGAAAAGCTGTGTGTTATATTAGTTTACTCAGGAGCAACTTGTTCTGTCGTGCATTCCTTATGTGTCCTAGAGACGTTCAGGCCCATAACAAGAACTCACAAATTGCAGCTAACAACAGCCAATGAAGATTGCATGTAATCCCAGGGAGTGGTCATACTACCTATTAAATTAGGGACACTGTCACTTCAGCACTCTTTCATCATCTCTACCCGGGTGCCGTGGCAAGTAATCCTAGGAGTCGGCCTACTGGAAAAGCTGCCAGGGATAATAGATTGTAGTCAGAAGAACCTTGTACTGAATGACAGTTTCATTCTATTTACCACAGGAAACCACTTAGAGCACGGCACTTTCGGCGTGCAGGGCGATGTTAACATTGAGAAACAGTGAATGCTGACGACTTAGGCATCCCTATCATCGGAAACAACAGCCAACTTCAATAAAATGCTAGACGAATATGTGGACTGTTTTGACTGCGATGTAAAAAACCCAGGGAGAACAACATTGGCCCAACATCACATGGAAACAGGTAATGTCCCACCTTGTAGACAACCAGCACGGCGAGTACCTGCACATTACCACGAAGAGCTGAATAAGTTAATTGATGAACTGTCAGAGAAAAATGTCATCAAACCCTCCGTATCTCCATGGGCTTCCCCAGTATTTATTATTACGAAATCGAATAGAACATTTCGGTGATGTGTAGATTATTAACTAGACACGATTGTTTTCCCCTGCCACACATAGACGGCACTTATGATGCTCTAGAGGGGTCGAATAGACTTACCACTCTATATTTGGTATCGGGATATTGGCAGGTAGAAGTACACCCAGAAGACATGCGAAAAACAGCATTCATTGCACAATCAGGCCTGCATACGTTCAAAACAATGCTGTTCGGGATGGTAAATGCCCCAACAACATTTCAACGCCTCATGCAAACTGTCTTGAGTGATTGTACACCAAGTGTTTGGTATATCTAGACGACGTTATCATACATAGTAAGACAATGACTAAGCATTTAAGTGATATTTCCGAAGTATTAGAACGAATGCAAACGGTTGGGCTAAATCTAATACCAACGAAATGCCAATTTTTCAGCAAAGAAGTGTGTTTCTTAGGTCACATTGTTTCAGCTGAGGGCATTAAATGTTATTCAGTAAAAGTTAAGGAAGTTAAAGACTGGCCATTCCCAAAATCAGCACCCAAGTTACATAGTTTTTTTTAGAGTAAGCCTCGTATTCTTGACGTTTTGTACTCAACTTTTCTCAATTTGCAGCTTCTCCATTCAACATTCTGAAGAAGAAGGATTACAGTTGGACAGCATCAGCTACTGAAGCCTTCGAAAGACTGTTTATATAGCCCTCCCATCCTAGAATATCCCAACTTTTCTGAACAGGCAGATCCATTCATCCTAGATACAGACGCTAGTGATACTGGTATCGGGGCTGTTCTGTCTCAAAAAGATACAGATGGAGCAGAAAAGGTGATAGCCTATGCAAGTCAAGCGCTCAACTAGAGTGAGAAGAGTTACTGCACTACGAGAAAAGAAATGGTAGCAATGGTCTATTTCTTTAAACACTTTAGAGCATATCTCCTCGGTAGATATCTCGTAGTACGGACTGATCATAAAGCCCTTAACTGGCTGTATAACTTCTAAGAAACTGATGGTGAGATTGCTTGATGGCAAGAACACCTGCAAGAGTATGACTTCGAATGAACGCATAGATCTGGCAAAAATCATGAAAATGCAGATACATTGCCAACAAAACCTCTTGAGTATCACGGTGGCTGCCCATCATGCACCGAAGCAAAAGTTTCCCTGCTCCAAACAGAGGCTAATAATTCATATAGTTGGTCCAAACTTCAGTCTTCAGACCCCTAATTGGCTCTTATTTACGAACATATTAGAAGCGGGGGCGAAAGACCGACAGTCCAGAATATAAGTAAGCTGGGATGGGAAACTCGGTGTCTCGTGGTCTCTGTGGGATAATTTGAAAATTGTCGATAACATCCTTTACTACAAATATGGACCCATTCATACTCGCCGAGTTGTGGCTTCACAGTCGGCACTACCCACGGTACTTTTGTTATTACACCTGCAGTTAGGCCAAGTGGGCCCAAGAAAAATGATCAAAGCGGCTAAAAGGCGTCATTGTTGGCTTCATCGTAGATTTCTGCGACTCCTACGAGGTATGCCAAAGTATTAAGGCTCCGACCACATATAATGAGGCACCCTTAGAAGCCATTATAACTGGCCATCCAAATAACTTAGTGCAAATAAACTTGGTTGGGCTTCTCCCATCAACCTCCATAAGTAATAATTATATTTTAGTCATGGTAGACCATTTCACCAAATGGTACTAGGATATCGCGATTCCCTAAATTGGCTCTGTAACCATCGCAGAATAAATTTTTGACCTCTGGGTCAGCCGTTAGAGGGCACCACTTCAGCTTCACTCAGATCGAGGAACCAACTTTGAAAGTATCGTTGTCAGCGAACTCTGTCACATAATGGATATCCGGTAAACACGCACTACTGAGTACCACCCACAGGAAAATGGTTTGGTTGAACGCACCGTTTGGACAATTAAATCACTTCTGCAGGTATCTGTAGACCAAAACAACCCTAGGGAATCAGACCGGGCACTCTTTCAGTGCTTATTGGCGTACAGAGCAAAGCTACGCGTCAAGCGCCTCATTATATTACTGTGTAACACTGTGTGATTTATCAAAATAAAATCTTATCCATAATGGAGTTACATCCTACCACAGTGTTCAAGTTTTATACTTATACTGGGATAGAACTCCGGTTGCCAATTGATATGACTCCAAACACACTAGAAGAGGACATCAGAGCACGTAATCAGACAATTATTGTAGTGGAGGTACTAAGTGACTGCACCTGTAGGATCCAAGAGCCCAATTCCGCTGATGGTCTAGTCGCACATTTCAATAGATTAAAACCTTTTTGGCAACAAGCCTTTGTTCAGGAAAGTCCTGCATTAAAAGTCACGTAGAACTGCGGGTAGTAATCCTATGGGAGAGGAGGTAATGTAAGGTATGGTAAGTTCGGCTGTTTTCCAATGTTTAAACTATGCTTGTTTCATTTCAGGTTGGCCACGTAACGCTCAGAGATTGGTCGCCCAAGACGACGTATCGGATGACCAATAGGAAACGCCTTCCCCTTTCACCTAATTGCATTGTGATTGGTAGTAAATACAATCCCTGACCTTGAGTCGTCGTTCTTACTAGCATGTGGCACTTGTGTAATCACCCTGCTAACGTGAACTCTGCACTCTGTCTCAGATCACTACTTGAATAAATCATGCACAAGATGTCTGCAGCATAGAGGAAACTGAAACAGAAACCAAGTCAAGCAGTAAATACCTTGAAGTAGTTCTATCCTTTGACATTTCTAGGTCATCTCATATCTTGTTGATTTCTAAGAAAAGTTCTGCCAACCTATTCACATTAGGAAGATAACTCAGTCACGCATCACTCAACCTGTACTTTTACAGTCTTTTTTTAACTCTTGTGTCTCAACTATTTCTCTTTATTACTCTCCATTAGTCTTCCTGGGCTAGTCAAAAAGGACAATGTAATATTGTGAGGGGAAAAATGAAATTAATTAGCACTTCATACTGTCTCATAATATCTACTTTTATAATGAAAGTTATGATAAAAAAACACCGAGATTTATATTATTCATATGTATACGTATTTAGTCTGATAAACAATTCATAAATCACCTCAGTCAGAGAATTTATTTTCTGACCTCAGATATATGGGTAAAAACGTAGGCGATTTTCCGTTCGAAATTAGGCTAAGTGAAAAAAGTGGGCTACTTTAGGAAATGACATGGGTGAAGTAGGAAAAAGAGGGTAATTTCTGACTTTCTGTACATAGGATAAATAGGTGAAGACGTGGGTAGTGTGTGTAAACTGGGAAAAAGTGGCCAATATGGGCAAAGTGGGTACATAATTACTCCAGAGTGAAGAAAGAATCCGAAAAATATCTCTGAAAAGATTAAAAGAAGTCAAAAAAGGTTCAAACTCCAAAATATTTAAAATAGTATACGCAACAATGAAAGAAAATCAAACGACAACAACAAGAAAATCTTAAAACTCAAATACCAATAAAGTAAAACAACAAATCAAAGTGTAGGCGATTATAAATACATTCAATAAAATTTCTTAAATATCCTGAATTTTTAGGATAGTAGCATACATCTACTGAATGACGGTGGTCTGGCATAATTAAGAGATGAGCGAAAATTTTAAAAATCTATTATTTTCTACTTGTGTATATAATTTGTAAATTTTAACTATTGAATACTGGTAAAGCAGTAATCTGGGGAATTGTTGTCATTTTTATTAGCACTTGAAACCATGCAACTTGATTATAAGTTTTCTACTATGAAGAAGTATTTTCATGACGACAGTTTCATTCGCTGCCACAACAATGATGTTTCCGGTTACATACACTATACTTAGAATGGGGAGGTTAATAGGCGAATTTGAGGGGAAGACATGGATATGATTAGGATTTCAAGGGGGAATTAATCGAGAGATGGTTAGAAAACTATAAAGGCGAAATGAATGGAATCACAGTGAGATAATGGTAAAAAATTGCATATGAGTTATGCATATTAAATGGACATATTACCCCATTTTTCTTCGTAATCGATCATCCACTCTGTTACATTTTCTTTCTGTTTTTAGTTTATTTTTGTCAGTTGACTCCTGGTACTGTTTCCCGACTTCTTTTCTCACCTCAATAGTTTTCTTTTATTTATCTTTACATCTACACTGTCTAGTGCAGTTATATTTGGCGAATAGATATAAGGCATATCTTCGTTTGACTAAACATGTAGAATGAAGCGTGCTTCACAAGGGAGAGAATGACAGACATCCTGTTGTAAGGGTCACGATGTAGACACTGTGAAATCCTTCAAGATTATAAGTAGAAAACTTGACTCATCTATTCCCAAATTTGTCAATGCCATCGCTCTCTGATTTATGTGTTCAGAAAAATTCACTTATCAGCCTTTCCTCGCCCTTGTAATTCAGATCCTGTGGTCTTTTTGTCACTTGACTGCATAGTCTTTTGCATCAACTCTCCTCTCACTTCTGCTCTAACCCAATTTATTTTGTTCCTTTTTTATTTTTATGATTTGACTTAAACTCATTACACTATTATGCAACCGATTAGTTACATAACACCAAATTCTTACCCAGTGTCTTAACCGTGTGACTCTATTTACGATGTATCCCACTGTTAATTTTGCATGTTTGTATTTTGTTTGAACATTGACCTCTTTAAATAAGTTTTATAAGTGTTACTTTTGATCGTCGTTTATTAATTTTATGTCTCAGCTAAACAAAAATTATGTAACTTATGCAAGTACGTTAAAATTTCTCTGTACACATACATAATTAACTCTTATGTTGTATGGATCTGAAGATAAACCAACAAAATAAGTGGTGGCTTCATCTTATTCTGGACAAAAATCTATTTTCGCTTCATTATTTAAATGCATCATATTGTAACTACAGAAGACAAGGGCCAGGAAAATCAATAGATATTTATGGATTTTTATGTACATTATTATTCGTTATTATTAGGAGAGAAACAGTGTCTTCTGATTGGTTGTTTTCTCGCTGAAAGTTATTCTGTCATCTCATTATGCCCGTTTCTCTGAAGGTCAGATCATATATCTGCGAATCATATTTGCACAGACTAAGTCTACTGTGATTGGCTGTTGATTTAATGTTGTTTTTTTCATGATCAAGATTTGGGACGTAAACACTGACGTAAATTGTTGTCTACCAATTTCGGCTAGCAGACAGCTCTCACTAGAATATTGATGGCCTCCGGCTCTATGCTAATTTATTAAACTACATGTTGATACTGAGATTGTTTGTATGCAGTTGACAAGATTCAGTGACATAAAGTGATAATATCATACTATCCTACTCAATTGGTTGCTCTTGCCTTACTGATGTTAATCAAATGAAAAGAATTGTATGGAAAATGATCAGTGGTTTGGGCCCATTTCTGAAGCTTCATATGTTTATAAGTATCCTTTCTTTAATTTTTCAAGTTAACTAACACGACTGTTCTGTGTGATTCAATTAATTTACAGATTTCAATAGAATCGGACTGGAAACAAATCGGAATTTGTATTGCTTCGTATTGCAGTTTCTAAGCAGATATTCGTAATATCAAATAAAGCATGCAAAGCACTTATACATCTGCAGGAGGATACACAAGCTTTCTTAAACTCAATGCGCCTGATTACACACTTGATCAGTACACAGTTCCTCGCGTGTAAGTACTGATCCCAAAACACGAGTGAAAAAGACTCATTTACTTCAAAATATGCTCTAATGAGCAACATACTTTGAGTAGGATGATATAGTGAGGTTATCTCAGCAAAAGATTTTAGAAGTTTTCTGGCTAGTAAGGGTGAACTACGGACTTTTAGGATTTATTTTTTTACCATGATGTAGGAAAGGTGCAAAATGGCATTCAAACCTGGTTCGATGAGGACTTAAAACACCCGAAACATCAGTAAGCGGGTTAGAAGTTTATTCTAGTTAATAATAAGTTAATTCAATCTGATCTATTTATTGTAGCCTAAGGTTTATTTTCGTGCTGTGAAAGATGCACTGAATATTGATTTGATAGCAAAATACAGCTTAAAAAAATACTACGGCGATCAAATTAGTCAGATCAAACAACTGGGTAGAAAAATCATTAAGATTGCTAGCCATTTATTAGAAAGTTCGATAAATATTCTTAGAAAAAAATAAATAGAAAGTTAGGCTTTAAAATCTAATTAGGATTAAATAAAAAGACTGTGAGTTGGAGATATTGCAATGGCAAGTCCTAATCAATAGATAAATCAATTATCAATAAATCAATCATACTTGATCTAAGTTCCCTGATTGTCAATATCTTCCTATGGAGAAGGTAACAAATGATTATTCCCCATACACAAATGAACACACACCACTGTGTACCGCATATACACATATATATTTTTCGTAGTCAGTTATCTACAACCATGAACTTTAGTCGAACGTAATAACGAAAAATATAATGCAAAAGTACATCCTGTTTAACGTGTTTAACAAAAGTAGACTAATATTCGTAAATCTGAGGTCAAATTTTAATTACAATTCATTTAATTTTGTTTATTACATTCTGATACCTGTTTTATGACTCTTATGATTTAAAAATACAGCCATAAGATGACGTAATTTGTCTGAATCGTGTGATGTATTTGCGAAACACATTTCGAACAATCTGATCACACATGAACTTGTCATAGAAATATATATATATATATGAAATTAATAAAGAGTTAAGAAGTGAGAAAATAAATTTAGGTCAAGTTAAAAGAACATATTGAAGGTCAAAATAACAATGACGATCACTAAACCAAAAAACAGAGATAATAGTACATCTACCCTGGCTGGTATCAAAAAATAGAAACATTGCTTAGTCGACCGCCTGATGGATCAATAAAACTACCTATTTATAAGAAACCCACCTGGACAGGATAGTATCTTAATTACCACAGTTTCTGCCCTGTTCGGTACAAAAGAGCCTCAGTAAGGTGCCTCTTCAGTAGAATCCAACGAATATGCACTGAAGACACACTTGATGATGAGGAAGAAAGAAAGTTGACACAAACTCTGGTTGATAACAGTTATCCAGACAAGTTCATCAGGAGATATAAAGTAGTCAGTGGAACATCAAGACGCACTCTAAAACTCACCCCTAAGAAAGACGTGTTCATCAAGCTACCTACCCTATATGGGGCATCATGGCAGCTTGATAACTAGACAAAGACTGAACGCTGCTGTTAAAAAGACTTGTTATGCAGCTAATATCATAATAACTGAAAATGTGAGGCCAATATATCTATCTAAGCCCCTTGAACATGCGAAAAATCATGTCACATCCCACTGTATTTACCAATTTGAATATACGTGTGGACACATTTACATAGGGAGGACTCATCGATCTCTGCAAGCAAGGGTTTCAGAGCATATTCCTAAATCGTCCCAGGAACAAATAGAATCTCCAAAACCCAAAAATGGTGAGAACAAGAGGCCTAGCTCCTCTATTGTGAAACATATTATAGAGACAAGATATAAAATTGACGTTAAGACATCTTTTAAAACTATCTATAAAACATGCTTGGGGCGTATCCTAAAGTTTGTGGAAGCCGTAGGTGGCAATTAGAAAGTTTAAACCACCTTTATGCGTTCAAAAACAATTCGTCATCACAGTAAGCCTTCCTTGATAAATTTTGTTTTGATAACAGCCAGGGTAGATGTACTATTATCTCTGTTATTTGGTTTAGTGATCTTCATAGTTATTTTGACCTTCAATATGTTCTTTTAACTTGACCTAAATTTATTTTCTCACTTCTTAACTCTTTATGAATTTCATGTATATATACCTTTGTTACTTCAATTTCGACTGATTTCCCTGAACAAGTTCCGACCAGTTTGCTGAACGAAACGTTGGAACTACTTATTGCAATTTCACTGAGATTTTAGAAAATGTAATTTTCACATATATCTACTTTTCAATCGGTGCCCAATTATTTTGGAACTATTCCATCAAATCTTCATTACAGTTCAGTTGAACGTAAGAATATCAGGGGTAGCTACTGTAGTTATCTATTCAGTCGGTGGCACAGTGTTTAGGACTCTCGCCGACCATGCACATGGTCCGGGGTTCGATCCCCTGCTGACGCACACCCGATATCTATGGTCGGCGTGAATTTGGGCTACCGATAACACATGCTGAAAGTTCCATACTTGTACTAAAAATACGGTGTGGCATCAAGCTGTAAATAAAAAAATATCCAGCTGATGAGTCACAGATAAAACTAAATGTGTGTTCTAAATTCTAATACCAGCCACCAAGTAATTTCTAAATACTATTATATTGAATTCGTCAATTCATCAATGATTTTTAAGCGTTGATACAGTATTATCTGGAACTCAGTCACCGGTGAAATAAAATGAGCTATTCTTTTCCTGTAAATATATTTGTTCTTGAATTTTTCACACTAATTAAGGGAACTGAATGTATGCAATTCTAATATACAAGGCTAGGAACGACATTTACCGTCTAAGGGATGATATGACTACCCATCTGTCAAGGCTGAATCATTTATGTATTTAAAACACTAACTGAGTACATTTTGAGAACCAAGAGATGCACCACACCACACTCATAAAAGAAGAAAGAACAAAGAAAATACGGGGGAAATGAATGAGTGATATCATCCAGAAAGCAAGCAAGCAACCATACCCTTCAAGATCATTCAATATCTATTATCGCTTCATATCACCCTCAGAAAGGGAAATTTCAGTATGTTCAGCATTGATTGTGATTCTTGGTCATATCTGATAACGCTTCGAGCCAATGATTCCAACTACCTCTTGGACCTCAACCAGGTTGAATAGGTGCAGCTGGAATGAGGCCTAGGACTCCTGTTACTGAAAGTCAATTACTTAACGTAATGAGCCCCATATTCAATAATATTATGTCCACAACTAAGTAAGTATTCACTCTGTTTATTACAATATCGAATTTATTGTAATATGTTCATGTATACCCTCACAAGGCTTTACTACTTAATTGTTTACTAGTATTCATCACATAAAAATACTACATGACTAATTATTGAATATGACACCTGTAAGTGTATGAATTCAGGATACATGAAAATAACAATTCATATATGTAAAGTGTGATATAGATAGATTGATGGATAAATAGATTCTATAATAGTTCATTTTAAGAAATACAAAATGTGATACTGATGGACATTAGTACTTATTTGCATAGTCTTTTTTGATTATTGACTATAATTTGTGAGCTCTGAATTATAAAAACAAAACACTGTTTTAACAATCAGTATAGATCACTTTATCGAATAATAATGATAATAATAATAATAGAAAACATTCTATGTCCCTGTGACTGCTTTTGCTTCTATAGCAAGAAGACATGTCTGCTGAATATCTTTCTCAAGGTATTCACCGGCACGCCTCATTTCGTCTCTCCAATTAAGGCGACGGATCAGTTCATTTTTTTGTGTTTTAAAGTTTCAGTTGCAATTAGGTTGATTTTCCAGAGTAGGATTCATAACTCCTCTTTCTTCAGGATTCAGACCGGCTTCTATGTGGTTCAGAGACTTGCGGTGCGTGCGTCATGAATAAGGCGTTTCCAACAGGCTACTTTACACTCACATCAACAGCTGCCACAGCGGTTAGGACGCTCACCAACCATGCACATGGTTCGGGGTTCGATCCCCGGCCGACGCACCCCTTTACCTTGCGAAGCCAGTAGTAAGACTGGTAAAGAGGGAAAGTTGGGCATGAGGCTAGCAACCCCATCCTGTAAAAATAACCACCACTGCTACAGAAACTTCAAGCCTCTAGCTTGAAGCCCTATGTTCCACTGGGAACATAAAGTAATAAAAAAACAGCTGCCACTGCTTGATATTAAAGATTAGATGGCCACCCATAAAGAATAAGTAGAAAAGAAATCTGATAATGAACCAACCAAGAACTTATTGCCCAACTAACATTGTAGAAGAAAAAACAGTGGACATATGCTGAGGAGAGTACTGAGTGCCAGGCTGTCTCTTTAATGGAGCCTGAACCGGAATCGATGAGTTGTGCACCTAAGGGTGACATGGAGAAGACCATGTGAGTAGGAAATGAGAGCTTGTGTGGAATCATCGAGCCAGCTTAAGAAGACAGTTGAGATCACAGTGAAGTGGAGATGTCTTGATGCAGACGTATATATATATATATATCCTGAAACCACACAGTACTTTAGGTACAAGTATAGAATTTTCAGCGCGTGATATCGGAGAGATTTGGTTCATCAAATATTTTACTTTCATGGTTTTACAGAGAAGATAGATCTTTTCTCAGCTCTACTCTGAATCCTGTCAATTATGTTCCATCACCCAGTTCGCTAATTTAATCCTGCCTTAGTCTCTACCTGATTAATGCTACCTTATTACATAATCTGTTGATTGTTATCTAAAACTCAAAATTGCAATCATACATCTTTGGAAACATCCCTTTCATTGCAATGTGAATGTACTATAAATGTGCGTTACTACAACTTGAGAATGGTATCTCCGAAAACAATAATTCATCTCTGAACACCACTCCTTTTTCCTTCAGGTTAAAACACGGATTGTTATCAGTTAGAGAAGCATTGAAAACAAGGAAGTACTGGACAACTATTTCGTCCTACTTAGTGACTCATCAGTATTACGCAGTCACCGAGATTGGTAGTCAGGACCTTCCGATTGAAAGGCAAGCTCGTAAACCATTCAGCCACTGGGACCCATTTCAATGGCCCATGAATTGGTAAGGAGTCCTGAGTTCGAACTCCGGGGTGCGTGTTGTTGAAGGGTCTCAAGCCACGGCGAAACAGCTGACCAGTACTCTGTGCTGGTTTTTAATGGTTCCCCATCTGATATCAGTTCGCCATTAAATTTGAAACAAATAGGATTCCTAATAACTAATTCTTGAAAATTCCTTTTTCTACCATGATCTCGCAAACTTTGTGTGTGTGTGTGTGTGTATTGCACGATATTTTTTGACTTGGACAATAATTTGATATGTGATCCATCTCCACAGGTTTTTTCATCTTGGTTCCATTCAAACTCAGCTTCACACACCTTCTCAATCTCTTACTCTTATGAACAAAGTTCCTGTTTTCGAGCGCTTACAGTTTAAAATGATAATCATTCCTGAAGGATATTCATTTCAAATCTTTTTAAATTACACAAGACTATTCAACTAAGTTCCGTGATTTATTTACATTACTTTCTTCTGATTTGTAATTTAGTATTTTTTGCTACCAAATGACCTATCTAGACATTACCATGATCTTTTGGAATCCCAGATAACTGTACAGCATTGAAGCGAAGTTACGAGAATGTTCTTTTACTGACCTATGTCTTTTGAATTCATATAGCATAGGTATTTTCTAGATAGAAAAGTTGTAAAATTTATCGATACGGATGCAAATTAACAACTAATCACGACATGGATTTTTTTCAAATTTTAGCACAAATTGATATCAGACAGAGAACCATTGAAAACCAGCATGGAGTACTGGACAGATGCTTCGTCCCGGATTGGGACTCTCCACCAGTTCGCACCCACTAGGGTTCAAAACCAGGACCTTCCGGTTACAAGACAAGCCCGTAGACCATTTAGCCACTGGGACTCAACTCGACGGTCCATGAATTCTAACTTCTACCAATTCGTGAAATTTAGCGCGGTTACCAGCCATCGGCGAGTTTTTGTCCTCACTCCTAACCGAGTGGGAGACAAACGTTGTCAGAAGATACAATTATATCAGTCATGGAGAATCCAATCAATTTCACTTCAAATTAAGACTTGGGTTGAAGATGTTGCCTAGAAGGACAAAGAAAGCTTTGCAATTTAACTGTTCAGCTCAAAGAAGGCAACAAAATCAGAATAATTGTTAATCACTATTTGTATTATGAGTAGGAATTTCTCGTAAAATTATTAATTTGGTATTAATAATACACGAATATGACCTAAAAAAACTGTTTAACAGACAATATGCAACCGATCGAAGACATTACTTGGAAGACCGCTGAGTAGCCAATGATTTGTGGAAATAGGGTTAACTGACTTCAGTGACCAACTTTCAGCCCGACATCGAATTTTCCACCATCTATCTACTTCAACCTTCACACAAGCATGGCTCATGAAAAATCTATTCTGAGTAACTAACTACATCAATCGATTCTTACCAATAAATATGAGGCTGTAATTTTCACCTGTGACAATTACGCTTTGGTGATTCTTTGGTTTTCAATTATCGATTCACAAGGATTTGTTTGATTTTAGGTTACATCACGAACTAACAGTAGTCAGAAAACCATTGACTACTGCATAGCTGTTTCGTCCTAGTTTTGGACACATTCATGACTCTACCGGCCAAAAAACCTAGGACTTTCGGGTTATGAAGAGAGACCACTGATCACGCTGCAATTTCGCTGTATGCTGCACCACTACCAGCCGATGTCAGAGGCAACCTACCTGTTCCGAAATTCGAGCTGGTGGACTCCTGAATGTATAGTGCATGGGTCACTGAATCGCATTCCAGCAGCTGAACTTTGTAACATTAAGATCCTAAAGTTGACCTCTGGTCGTGTCGTGCGTGCATACTGATGAATAGCCCCCAAACCAGGAGGAAATTACCATGCAAAACTGCCTGGTTAGTGATCCAACTTGAGGTCATTTTGTTTGTAAAATGCAGTCCAACCAAAGAAAGTTTCTTGGATAGTTCATTTCATCGTCAAGGAATAAGATTGGCCTAGAAAAAGGAAGCTGTTCAACACTTTCGACTAAGTATATATGTTTGTTAGTACTCAGTTACCAGGATCAGATTTCTTATGTACCAGGCTAAGAGGGATGATGAAACTACTCAGTCAGTTGCCCAAGCTGAATTAAGCGGAGCGAAATTCAAACCCATTCTTTGAAAGTCTGGTAATTAGGACAACCGGTCTGTACCCACATTCAACCGAATAATTATACATTATAACTTAATACCAGCGAATTCATATGAATTAAAAACAGGCTTCTTCAATAGAGACGACTACAGTTGCTGATTCTACAAGGCTAGATATTTAAGAAGCTTGAGTCGAATGATTGAATAGTGGCATCTTTTTTTAACGGTAAATTACTAAACCACACATAGAATTCCTAAACATCTACTCTTTTTTCCTCTGTGTAACAACACTTATAAATACTTAAACTGTGGTGAGAGCTGGCTGCTAGCCAAATTGGTACACAGTAATTTACGTCAATGTTTACATCCCCAATATTGGTCGTGAGAAAAATAAGAACAAAGACTGATTCAACAATCAACCACAGAAGACTTTGCGTAGGTGGATACAGTTTGCAGATAGATAATCTGAACTTCAATAACCGGCCACAAAGAGATGAAAGATCAACGTTCGACAAGAAACGACCAATCAGAAGACTGTGTTTGTTTGCTTGCAATAGTCTATAATAATGTACATGAAAATCTATAAATATCTGTTGATTTCCTAAATAAACGATCTGTTGCCTGGCCCTTGTCTTCTGTTGTTACAAAACTATTACAGATAAACAATCAACTGAGGTGAATTCGCACTTATGATTCAATATTCCTACTAGCCTACTCAATTCAAGGTCATGAAATTCAGGTCTAGAATTTTTTCAATCACAATCGTTTTCCCTAATACATCAATGAAACTCTCATATCACCCAGCTGCCTAAATCAACTTGCTAACTAAACTGATGCATATACCAGACAATATATCCATCACAGAAGGCCACTTGGCTGGCGTCCTCTAGATGCTAAGGATCAGTGGCTGGAGACCATCGATGGCATGGCAGATTTATTCACTACTTATTACTAAACAGATTCTGAAAATCGTCAGTAATCTTTACATACTTGTTCTCTCTCTGGTACATAGTTTTCCACTGCGGTTTTATTGCATTTCTTTTTACTAGTTTTATGCACGCCAACGCCAAAAGTGACACCTTGAATTCAGGTACCTTTGTGCAAAGTTTAACTTATTGACAAGTTAGTCATCAGTTACAATAGTAAGAGTGGTATAAGAGAAACATAATATTATGACACTCGTTACACACACTGTTAGATCAAGAGGTTACATTTTCCCCTATGTGACCTATCTACCTGATTTTTGACCATGACGGAGATTAATGATCAAGTCGGTGAAGTTTTCTTGGCACATCCTAACCAGTTAAAACTTATGTTTCATACTACAAACTAGGAGTCTATTAGTTGTGTAAGAGAACTACATAAATAGCTGCAGTTTTCAGTGATTTCGCCTACTGAATGGAGACATAAAACCTGTCTTCTCATTCTTTTTTATGAGTGTTTGAATAAGGTGGTCGAGTGAACTGTCAGCACCGACACTAAGGACTAGACACACGACCAATCAACGGTTCAATTCCAGTCCTACAGGAGGTCAAATGTAAGCCAGAATAGCGCAGTAGCAACGTTTACAGCTACAACACAGGGTGATGCGAGCTGAAATCACTAGGGGAACAGTAATCCCTTCAAAGTTGCAGAAACATTTGTTTAAGGCTCCTTTCAATCACTTAACATCATGACTACCGATTAGATGTCTTGCTTATGTACTTTTATTCCTGCACAACATGCAAAGATAAAGATGGGACCTTAGACTGATTTACTAAGAACTATCTAGTGATTCATATGTATTTGAGACTTTACTTATTAATCGTGAACCAACTTCATTTACGTAACCATTGACAACTAAGGAGTACGGCGAAGCTGTTTCGTCCCTGTCCGGGACACTTCATTAGTGCATACACACGACTCCATAGGGAATTGAACCTAAGACCTTCAGTTAAAAAGGCGATCTCGTTAACCACCCAACCACTGGGACGAAATCCAATAGCTCATCAATTCTAACTCCCGCCAATTCACAATACATGGCACGACCACCAGCCAATGTCATCCGTGAGTATTTGTCCTCAAATCCAACTCGGTGAACTCCATTGGTCACAACTTCCCACTAGATCAATCTTCAGGTGTTGGTTTGCAGGGATTTGATTGATTTTAAGTTTTGATGACATCAGTCAGAGAGTCATTGTAATGCTAACCGGTCTGTAAATAGGACAACACAGTTAACTGTCCAGCACCCCTTGTTTCTCAATGGTTCTCTAAATGAAGTTAATTCGTCAACGAACTTGAAATTTAACAATTCTTCTGTAGTACAGTTTTCATTTACTTTATGATAGTACAGTAAGTGTTAATGATAGAATAATGAGTACTAATAATTACCTGAATTCAATAGGTGAACTACGATGATACAAGTCTAAATGAGGCTAGGAAGAATGAAAATCTCAATAATAATGGGCGAGTGAAGCGCATAATCAACCGCTATATGTGCATATATATACGTGGAATTATTATCGCAGAAAAATCAAGTGATTTCAGTAAGAAAAGAACTGCTTAAGCTCTTCCAAATAACATTGTTGTAATTGTTGTGTAAGCATTACTTTCAACAACTGATTACATATAACTGTATACAATTTATTACACAACCTAAATTTCATAAAGTATTGTGTTCACTGAAGATTACTAAATAAATCATGTATACATACGTCACAAAAGGACAAGACAAAGGGAAAGAAAGTCAGAGGAACAGAGATACACCGACGGGTGTAGTCATTCACCACTGTAAGAGAGAAGATTAACTGACTGACTGACTGGCACACACATACACGCAAGCACGAACAGATACACAGACAAACGGCAAAGCAAATAATATTATTAGTAGATATCATTAAATGTATAAGTATGGCAGAAAAATCACATCAATCACCATCGTCCACGTTTACTCCAATCTTTTGCTTTCCAATTAAGTAATTTTGAATCAACACGAAGATTACGACGTTGCATTGCTTTTTGATGAGCTTGGATAAGGTCACGTGATAAATAGATAACATGTTGTCCTTTAACATAATATAATACATTTAAATGAGATAATGTAGCAATAACATCATCGCGTTTAATACACGTTCGGTCGACAATATCACTGGAAAGTAGAAAAGATGTAGACAGACGAATTAATTGAAATTATGTAAAAAAAATAAACGGTTACTTAATTAATCAGTTTCACAGTATGTAAAACAATGGTTCACTTGTCTAGGCATTGAACTTTCAGACGGTAGGTCATGGATTTGAATTCCACTATATCTACTTACTGAGATCTATCAAGTCTGTCCATACATTTGGATCAGGGACTCGGAGTGTCACCAAACTCATATCCAACAGGCTACTGCGGACTTTTATCAACAGCTGTCTTCGCTCCATATTGAAGATCAGATGGCTAGCCGGAAAGGGTTAGCAACAAGGAAGGTGTATCAACGAAACATCCAAAAACCCACTGCCTAACAAATATGCAAAAGGAAATGGAGATGGGTTGGACATACGCTGAGAAAAACATTGAGTGAATCACACGCCAGGCCCTCGAGTGGAATCTGAATGGGAAATGATGAGTTGGGCGTTCGAGGGTGAAATGGAGGAGAGATCGTGTGAAGAGGAAATGAAAGTTTATGGGCAGTCGTGGAACCAGTTACAAAGGATAGGCTGGAATGGAGATGTGCTGCTGAGGCGCAAGGGAATAATAATAATATGGGGATCTTCTAGGTAGTATCGATGATCAGTTTTAAGTAATGAACGTACATGTAGCTATTTAAACTGATTTACGGATCAACAGAGAACTTAGCATAGATGTGTATAAGTTGATGCACTTCACAAAAGCACAGTACAGAGGAACAGAAATAGAATGATATGAAATGGGTATGATGGATCAAGTAAATTAAATAGAGACATTCAGGTTCTGGATGAATATATATGCATTATTTTTAGCTATTTTGACTCATGATTTCACAAAGAATCTTCTCTAACCATTGATTCTCAACATCTCCAGTACTCCAACCAAGGAATATGAACTCTTTTAAGTAGTTTAAACTATTAGTCAATAACCTCATGGATTGATACCATATTCTAGTATGGTCACGTGTAACTTGTTACCAGCTTAATCCTGCTTTAGTTAGCACAAATCGTTGAGGGGAGGAGCGATTCGGGATGCACGGTACAAAACCTAGTGACCTCAGTCAACGAAACTTACAACCTCGGCGACTGACTGGCTTAACTTCTTTACCTAATACTCACAACGCTTAACCTTATTTCTAGCCAGAGCTAACAAGTGACAATATCAAATGCGGTTTTCACAGACCATTGGTTAATACTCTTCTGGCTAGAAGAAGTGTTGCGCATGCCAAGCAACCGCCTTCCTTGTCCAGCAACAGACATAGGATTAGGTTAAGAGTTACTGGTGGTCAAACCAAAACCTGGAGTTAATCTATAAGTTTTTAACAGGTTGAATTTGTGTTTTTAGAAATTTTCACCACTACAATATGCTTCCCTTACCAGTGTGTAAATTAAGATAGGACTTCCAGATGGAGGTAGTTATACACAGTGTTATCGCCTTACATTATATTCGCCCAACTTGGCACCACATCTCTGGTGTGAGTAATCTATCAATATCAAGTGCATGGGCGGCCTAGTAGTAGTAGAAGAGCCACCAACCATGCATGTGGTCCAGGCTGCATTTCAGACCGATGCACTCCTAAACATCGCCTAACTGGTAGAAAGTCTGGGAATGAAGGAAGGCTGCCTGTGAGGCTAGCAACCCTACCCCATTAAGACGTTTCCAACGTTAATGAAACTTCAATGCTTGAAGATCTATTTTCCACTTGAGATGCAAAGGAATGAAAAAGGGAGGTGTAGTTTGCCTGGTTGGGGTCTTCAGGATGCTAAGAACCAATGTCTGCAGACTATTCGTCATACGGTTCAAAATCTTCGTTCTCAATGGCGCAGATGCATTCACTGTTTGTGATCTCCCATATGGATTAAATCCAAATGCTTCTCAGTGAAATTATTTTTTAACTCATGGAAAATTCCCATTGTAACATATAGACAATCAAAACAAGTGATTCAGCGAAGAGACTCTTTTCAACGAATTTATCATCAAGCTGTACAATCGTACATATATGGTTTTTTAGGAAGTTATATCCGGTGAGGGAATTGAACCATAGGTGTGAATGCATAAAATAATAATAATAGTAGTATGAAGTGCAATTAAAACCAAAATGTTTCTGATTATAATCATAGTTAAATGTCAAGTGGCAAAGCAAATTAATGTCATATATAGAATAATTCATAGGATGGATAGAACTTGAAAAAGGTTGTGCAATTATAGGATTAGTAGACAAATCGAATAAAATAAAAACGTTACGTAATATTGATAGCATAGAATTTAATGTTGTAAAAAAGAATTGATTTAGAATGACGAGTGGAACAAGTGAAATAATACCGGGGACAGTTCAAAGTGAGAATAGTAATAGTAACAATTGACGTTACAAAGGCAGTGAATACAAATTGAATAGACAAAATGAAAAATTGGTAGAGTCAAAATATGATTGGGGATTACCATACTTTAGCACAGAGGGATTAAGAGCATGAAAGTTGGAAGGGTTGAACGAACTTTTTCTGTACGCAGAGATCTGGCTTTTCTGTTTTGATAGTCAAGGCTTCAGCAATACAGATGAGTTGGGTACGTAGGGATTTAGGTAGATGACTTTAAAGGCGGAGGCTATAGAGATAGAGTGATCATTACCGACCAGATGTTCAATGATCGCGCTTCTTATTGCTCCAATTCCGCCTTTTCGTAACCATGCAGGATAGTGTTCTTGCACCCTCTTGGAAAAAACTTGAGTCGAACGACCGATATACCTAGCTTCACACGAGCAGGTGAATTGATAAACACTTTTGCTGATCGCAGTTCTTTTGAATCTTTTTTCTCTAACTTGAGTGCTAGATGAACTCTGGCAATTTGAACCACTGTACTTCTGTGCAAATTTCCACGTTGACACTCAGTCAATCAGATGAAGGCAAAGCGTAGATATATACCTGATACCGCTATCGTACCCTAGCCCTATATTACATAGTTTCTAATCATGTATCCCTGATGCTTTGTGAATTGCGTAGAAAAATAGGCAATGAAATAGTGTTAGCTTGGTTTGGTTATTCTTGGCATTATACCAGCCTAGTACTACTCTAGTTAACATTACTTACTGGGGTAAGCAGACATCGAAATAGTAGTGAGTATGCAGTTATAGTTTCCTAATGGTTGTTGTTTAACGATTAGTGCAAGAGCTGAGATACTGTCCGGACTCCCATACCGAAGCAGGCAATCGTCTTAAGGGACCACACACTGAACCTTTGACTTGAACTCTGATACAAAAGGCAGTGAAGCTGCATTACCGTGTTTGCCGGTGACCGAACAGATTAATATACCATTCAGTCCTTCCGGAATCTAGAGAGCATGTACACCACAGGTTTGGAACTAAGCTGTTAGAGCTTTCCTAGATGGAAGTGCATGTCCACCAGTTCAGTTGTAAGCGGCAGACGTTCGCATTCACCCTTTCACCTTCGTGAGAAAACTGTGTGAAGGCAGTGAATAGGACTTAACTGACAGAGGCTGTGATAGAGGAAAAGGATAGGATATCTGAGAGGAAGGCCGTATTCTACCCATCCATCGTCGTCCCAGGTCGTCTATAGGGGTGCATTCGGCGCATCTCTGGGTGCCCATAATATACCAAGTTTTTATTTTCATAATAATTAAATGAGATAAAGCTTGATATACTTATCAAAGAACTTATTTCTTTTACTTAACTCCACAAATATTCACCAAACTTATCACACAACGTTTCTGGTTTTTGTGAAGGAAAATAAAGCTATGAAGATAAATATAATTTTAAAAAACTAAAGCCAATATGAAAGCTGTATCTCAATAGCCATGTTTAATAATGCAAATAATGAGATAGAATGAACTGTTGTATAACACATTTTAACTTTTAGTAAAAGGTTAAATATCTTACCAACTCTATAAAGGCTTAATATACTGGATAAAGCTAAGTAGGCAATTTTTACTTCTATTGAGTTTCATCCAACTAATAATTCTCCAGGGATTATGCTGATTTCACACATAAATGAAGTAGTCAACAAGGTTTAACCATCTTATGCTTTACCGTTAAATTTGACGCCTTCACAAACAAGTCTTGAATCAAAAATGACACCAAGATGGAAAAAATACTTCAATTCTTAATATTCATCTTTACGATTCTCTTTCAACACTCCTATGCATCTTGGCAAGGAGAAACTTCATTGTCAAGAATATTCTGACAATTTTAATTCAGCAATAACAACAAATACAGTAGGATAAAATGGATCCATTTTATTTTGTCTGTGTACTAAACAACATGTTCGTTAGTTTCGTTAACTCTAAACTGTGTATACCGATTTACGTGTAGCTACCGAAACAGATACATCGGTAAAACAAAAAGGGCTTATATTAGATTTTCTGAACACATACCGAGAAGTCTGCGATTAAGAGGGAGTAAATCTATGAGCAGCACAATCATGAGACATTTGATTGACACAGGACATCAAGTAGACATCCTGAATTCCTCCAAAGTAAAAATAAACAAATAAGCTGAAGCCTTTTGAAGTTCGTAGAGGTCATAGCTATCAAATGGTTAGAATCTGACTTATGTATTCAGGAGGAAGCTGTAGTCAGTCTTCTTCTAACTTGATAGCTCGTTCTTTCACCTCGATTGAATACATTATCATTTTTTAAACGTCATGCTTCACATGTTCAGTATCTAACTAGGCTTAACTCATAGTATATATATATATATAATTTTTTCTATTTTTACGAATTTCCAAGAACTTACATAATCTTATAATTTCATAGTACCTCAATACCTTGTTGCTATATTTACTCCCCATTTTTGTGTCACTCGAGAAACTTCGACTACATTACATATATAAGTACAACAGTGTCTTCATAATTTACCAGCTTAACATTTCTACTCATCTATGTACCACTACTTATTTTATTAGTTTTATTCCTTTACGCTCCTAGTGGAACACAGGGCTACAGGTTAGAGCTTTGAATTTTTGGTAGCAGTGGTGTTTATTTTTAAGGGGTGGGAGTACTAGCCTCATGCCCAACCTTCCCTCTTTACCAGTCTTATTAGCGGCTTAGCGAGGAGTGCGTTGGCAGGAGATTGAACCCCAAACCATATGCGTGGTTGGCAAGCATTCTACCGCTGTACCACCGACGCACATCTATATATCATGGTGATCCTTAATTATTGCTCCACACTTGACCTCCAATGAAGTAATTTAAAAATCGTAGTGAAGCCACTACTTCTCGTTATTCAGGTTATATGCAACTGGGGAGAGATACCGACAAAATAAAATGGGTCCGTTTTATCTTGCTTTATGTGCTTTCATTGCTCAAGCTGACATACTATTCTTGACAATTAACTTATCATAAACCGGTCGCTTATATGACTATCTGATTAAGTTTTAAACGCAAAACTATATACAAAATTGTAGCTGTTCAACTTGCCAGTTCATGAAGAGGAAAAAGCGGGAAGGAATTAAATTCAAAGGAAATATAATGAACAGACGCGTATAAGAGAAAGCATAAACTTATGGAGAATGGAGGTTAATGGATCTGAGAGTTCATAAAGAACGATTTTGAGCCATAAAACCAACAGGCTCAAACTATTGGTGCTTTACCTCTTTACCGTAGATAAACATAGACAGAAACACAACATCCAACAAATATTTTTTCAGCACTGTTTTTGTGCGTCGATGGCACAGTGGTTAGGACCATGCACATGGTCCGGGGTTTGATCCCCTGCCGGCGCACACCCGATATCTATGGTCGGCCTGAATTTGGGCTACCGATATCCATGCTGAAAATTCCACACTTGTACTGAAAATACGGTGTGGAATCAAGCTGTAAATCAAAATAAAAAATAAATAAATAAATAAATAGACTGATACATACCGACAACACCCCTTGTTTTTGGTTGTATTTTTATTATGGCATATTTGGGTAACTCAAAAGTTAATCGTTATCGTCGCAAACTTCAGAATGTATCAACTGGATAAAAAGTGGGACACACTAGAACCCTGGAACTGCATGCACACTTATTTAATAGGCAATCGAGTCACGTATCTATTGTGTGAATATCAATACTTTAAAGCATTTAACGATGCAATAAAAAAATAGCTTTTTCAAAAGACAATTCTTGGCATAAACTGAGGTATAGATCAATATAGTATACTTACTTGATACTTAATGCAGGATCTTGTCCAGATTCACTTGCTTTAGAATTTAATAATAGCTCCAAAATTGTTTGAGCCCAATACGATCGATAAGATAATAAGCCCAAATCACTCAGCGGCTTTTCAGGTGATCCAGATTTACCTTCAATTTTGCTCAATTCATAACCTTAAAGTAGAAGACAAAAGAAACACCGTATAAAGACTGGAATTTATTATCCTAATGTCTAGTTGGGCATAATTATGATTCAGTTGAAATGTTATTTAGAGTGTATAATTTAGTTTACAATACCATATTCTCCAATTTCGACTAAGACTTCTGACAAACAACTGTTACTTTAACATACATTGCAATGGACCAACAATTTACATAAGATTTTCCTGTGTCACTATACTAGAAACATTGACAAAATTAAGAGAAACTATTGCATTGTACGTAGCTTATACTATGGAGGTGAATTCGTACTGTGATTCAGATGAAATAAAGTTCCGCCTGAAGCTGTCGAGTTTGCAAAAAATACAAATCCCTAAACGGCAGTCATATTAGAAGATTTCAATGCTCAGATATATGGAGGATATCACAGAGTTTGATGAGGAGAACTCAGAAGCAGTGGTCATTCCATAAAATCTCGTTCAGGTAATCATCTATTGCTAGTTAGCATTAAATTATTATTATCATTATTATTATCGCCTGTCTTAGCGCACTCCAACACCAAGTCAATAGCCGACACAAGTATACTATTTTGCTAATTCATTGGCTGAGAAAACTGATAAAAAGACGTGACACCATTGGAAAGAGTCTTTGTAAATATTAATCAAACACCATCAGGTGGAAGTGTCTTGATTTGACAAAATACAGAAAACAGGCTGTTATGAAGCCATTGTGTAATTAAATTATACATAAAAGCATCATACTAGATATTTATGTGAAAATGTGTTAGTCATCTTGGGATTATAAGCTGTTTTCTGTAGAAACAGTGGTGAAGACAGCTAATGACATGTTATAAAAGTTTAATAAAAGTCATTGAACCTATGTAACCATATCTAAATTGACCAACAAGACAGGATCGATCTTTATGGGTTCCAAATATAATGGCGAATAAAAGCCGTGTCAAGAGACATAAACTGACTGGTTGAGGTATCTAGTGTGTTAAAACTAAATGGTCATAATTTTTTGGTGATATGCCACAATATCGACTATGTTTACATAGATAATTTGTTCAAAATTTCGAACATCGCCAGTCCTTTTCACATTGTTTAGCTTTTTACACTTACATTTATCCATTCTACTACATCTTTTGATACCATACACCGTTTGAATAAGCAAAATAAATACTAATTCAGATGATGGGAATTCACTACTTCGCCAGTTGAATTACCTGTTTAACGTTTGATTTCTACTTTGTCAATATAATGGGTAAAGCAATGAAGTCTGAAAGGGTCAAACGCACTTTCGCAGATTTTGTAATGATTACATTTTACAGCAATAGAGTAGAATAGAAAGTACTGTTTCACAGTGCACAAGACCTTTAGAGAACAATTAGACGGCTCACCTGAACTATAAAATATCTAAGTTCAAGGATTTCAAATGAGACTTACACCTCAATTTTGACCACCCACTCGTCAAAACTTATATCGCATACTCAACCACTTTATTTCCTGACTGTCCGACTAAATATGTGGGGCAAACGTTCAGATCACTCAAAGTAAGAGTGAATGAACATAAACGCCTAACCAAAGGTCAACCAACAGGAACACAAGCCTACAAGAATCTTGAAAAAAATTTATCGATAGCTGCACATGCATGGGACAAAAACCACAATATCGACTGGAACAATGTGTGTATTCTAAAAACTAACATGAACAAATGGAAAGAAAGACTTATAACAGAATCGATATTCATTAAAGTCACACTGAATACATGTAACAAGGGTGACTCAGTACAACTATCAACAACTTGGAATATAATTCTGAACACAAAAACATGAATGAACAAAAATAATGAACTATATATATGAGTACAAATCATAAATGTGTGAATAAAACAATTCCAACAGTGGTGTGAACACGGACAGTAATTTTACTCGAAATATTACCAATAACAAAACTTATCATTGTGTGTAAACCATTGAAATATAATTATACTTTATTTGATCTAATCCACAATGCTCAAACTTTTTACTGATATTACCTTTATTTCCTGTTATACAACCAAATGTGCAGCTATAACCCATTGGTTTAGGCACTTGACTTTCAACTACTGGGTCAAAGATTTGAATCACAGTCCAAATACCGAGTTTTGAGCAGCCACTTAGTATCATTAGCCATCACACGATATGGAAGTGTATGTAATTACTAAGTAGCATTGTTTTTTCTTCTATTCATCTTGCATGACCAGATATCGACTGACTTATTCTATAGCCATAATATTCACTTAAAGTCAATGGAAATCACATTAAGGAATGTCTCAATAGACAGGCCTTCATGAAGCCACAAGACAGAAAAAGCACCCACCCCACCCCTTAATACAAAACTTAAAGCTATGAGATGACCATAAGTGTTTGTAAATACAACCTGCTTAGCAAGTATAATACATTTTTATTGACTTCATGCGTTAACACGGCAAGCAACAAACCACGATAATGACAGATCGTAAACCGTATACCATTTAGGTGTTTCATCTATCAAAGCCTTTAACATAAGCATGTTTATCAACAATCCAAAGGAATAAATAGTCAACCCCGTTCTTTTTTATTTGCAAACGACTTTAAGCTCGTAAGACTTGTTTTTCAATACTTCTTGTGCTTATGTGAATACAAGTCGTTTAACGCATTTGAATGTTGTATTGGCTGGTTTGTCTTCAGAAAATTGCCTTTATGTGTCATTTTCATAGTGGGAATCTTGTTCCCATATTTCAGAGATATTTAAACCTAACTTCGTGATGTTTAACCTACAGTTTTCTTTGAACTCAGTAGAGGCCATTTGGAGCCCGAATCTGTAAATGATGTCAGGGTCTAAAGATCGACAGTTTCTGCTATTGTTACTAAATGGTTACTGATCTAGCTCTGCAAGAAGTCATACTAATATTTATATTATCTATGCACGGTAAATTTTAAAAAAACAACATGCAGTTAGCACCTAAAAGGTGGCTATAATAAAGTGTAATTTAGACAATACAACGAACAGGAATTTCTCAAGTATTGTAACCACTTAAAATACAACCAGATTGATTGCTCTCAATAAACATAGGATCTCAACAGATAAGTGGAGTAAAAGTGATTTGATCAGTAATTAAGCAAAGTTAATGATAAATACTTTGGCCACAATGTTAATGCTAGCTGGAACTTATATTCGAGACTTAGCTGAGTGGAGTCCGAAAACACTTTTTCAAACTGTTGCAAATCACTAACGTATGATATCTCGCAAAAACCAGTGAAACTGGCTTTTTCAAAGAGATACTAATACATAATGTTACCTATAAAACTTCAATCACTAGCATTTTACATGAATACTCAGATATTTAATATAGTTAAATATTTAGAGATGATAACGAAAAAAGAAGTCTTTCCAGATTGAAAAATTTCTAGACTTAAGAGTTTTGAATCAAATCGAATGTAAAAAGAAATACAACGGAAAACTAGTTTCTAATGCACTCAAAACATCATTTGTACTTTCTTACAATCATGAATGTTCTTGACAAGTTGCGCTTACCATTTAAAATAAATTCAACTATAACAATTTAGCCTGGTAGCAATGCTTATCAATTTCAGGATTCATTAGTACTTCCTATTGTAGGTTAAATAAGTGGAATTCAAAATGAATGGGTAAAAAGTTACTAAGACTTCATGAAGCAATGTAAAGGGTAAATCTATGAATACTTTCCTGAAAAGACTAAAGATAGTTGGAGTCTCTTAGGTGCATTTAAGCTATCCTCTTTTAATTTTTGGGGTTTAAAGCGACATATACGAACACAAATAAAGTATACAAATGACTTACTGAATTCAATTAGATATTTCCCGTAGCCTTTACGCTGAAAAGGTGGAAGTACCAAAATACAAGCGACATTGTAGTCCTCAGAGGATTCCTTTTCTTTCGAAAAATATCCTACTAGATGATAACCACGGGAGTCTATTTCACAAAGTACGTAAAATAAGAAAGGATCTGTGTCGTAGTACAACGTTTTATGATCCAAGAACAGTTTAGCGAGAAGGCATAGGTGTTGCGCATACGTCTAAAATTTTGGATTACGGATGAAGAAACTCACTTTATTTTTACGTCCATCGATCTCAAAGAAACTATGAGGAAGTTTCCGATAAATTTCATTCCCCGGTGGATTTCTTAACGTGCATTTACTCTGACAATAAAATTTAACCAAAACAATGTACTCACTAAGTGTCTGCGTAGACAAGTCAAGCTTTTCAGATACTTCAAGCAGAATTCACAAATATATACACATGGAACGTTTACCAGCTCTTGTGGATATGGTGAAAAATACCATGGTTTAATCCGATATCGCCCTAATTCAATCCATTCAAGGTTTCTCATTCTTGTAACTGTATCCTGTTCGTAGTTGCTGGAAACCATACTACCAGTTTGTCTTGGTTTGCCAGATGGGGAACCATCAAACACAAGATCATCCAAATCATTTTGCAAGGTAAGGTGTATTGGTCCTTCATAAACATCATCAGGTGGTCGTTTTCTTTTAAGTTGTGTTAAGCTGGAGGAACTGGAACTGCGACTCTTAAGAGGAGGATTCTAACGGCTAGCCTAACGTAATGACAACAAACCAGTTCGGATTCTGAATTCCGAAGTTCTGAGGAGCTTAGCACCTCATCATCTGTCGAAGATAAGGTGAAAACTGGGTTTACAGAATCCTTTGTAGACCTTTTGAGAGGTCTTTCTAATTTCGAAAAGTCAAGGCGGTCCGCACTGACCCATTCATCTAGCCGTTTGTTGTCTAAAAATCGTAAGCATTATGGACTCATCGTACAGTCATCGTAATGGACGTAGTAGTATGTACAGTCACCGACATCTCTTGTGCCCAAGATCTCAGCAGTATCTAATATATATTGTCATCTATACATGAATAGTGAATTACGAAAAAAATCCGAATCCGGTAACTTTACAGGTAGTTTACAACCTTCAAGGTTTTTCTTTGGATTAGAAACAACCATTATGAAGATCTCCGGAGGATTGTTGCATCAACATCCACTTTGTGCCGCCTGGCTTTATACTTCCCTCTCCTTCCTAGACAATGTTCCAATATCCAATATCCAATATCTTTTTACGAGCTAGTATAAACCAATTTGATTTCTTTGCGCTCGCCTCTTGATTGTAAGGTAGAGGTTCCTGATCTTTGGTAAACGTCTGTGTAGCTCGTCCCGCCACTCGACTGTCGTAGCTTTGGTTGACTCCAACAGGAGTAGTGCTGGGATTAATTATATGGCGTCTGTAGTATGAAGTGTGTTAAGACTGTTACTACTGTGAATGGAGTTGATCCTTTCACCAGTTAGTCTTTCGGTATCGTCGTCAATGGAAAAGAGATAATAATAATAATAATAATAATAATAGATATAATTAGTAAAGGTATTCAGACTAACAGACAGAGAAAAAAAAAAAAAGAAAACGTAACAACAGTCAGTCAACCGGTATACATATATATATATAATATATACCAGTAATAATGATAATAATAATAATAACAATAATAATAATAAGTGTAGTTAAAGCTGTCAGGAGAGTAAGACTGAAGGGAATGTGAAGAAGTAAAACGACCAGTTTAATTGTCTATCTTTGAATGGTATATGCGATTTTAAGGGGATAAGCCATTTGGATACAGTCCTTGTGTCACTGCAAGGTTGTCCAGCCTTCGCTTAAAGGCGTCCACAGATGGTGCCATAGCTACATCTGCCGGTAAGGAATTCCAGGGACGGCAAACCCGCAGGGAAAAGAAGTGGGAGCGCACCCGGGTCCTTGCCCTCTGATGAGCTATCCTTCTGGGATTTCCACGAGGGAGCCTATACCTACTCAATGGCAGAACACCTTTGTTCGGGTGATTCTGATCATTTGTTATTTTGTAGGCAGTAATTAAATCCCCCCTCAGGCGACGGTAACTGAGTGTGAATAGGCCTAATTTCTTCAGCCTTTCGTCATATGGTTTATTTCGGAGTCCAACCACTCCTTTTGTTGCCCGTCGTTGGGCTCTTTCCAAGAGGTTGGCGTCTCTTTTAAGCAGTGGGGGTGCAATGATATTATGCACTTCAAGGTGTGGTCTGACGTATGTTTTATACAACCTTAGAAAGAGCTCAGGAGTGAGTGCACCTAATTGTCTATGTGTAAAGTGTATGACCGCATATGCCCTCGCTACATCCCCCGTGTAATTCACGCTTGTGTCCATTTTCTCCGTTAGAACTAGACCTAAGTCACGTTCCGACGTTGAGCAGGACAAGCTTTCATTGCACAGGGTGTAACTTGCATTCTGCAGTCTACAGGTGCGTAACTTCACTACTTTGCACTTTTTCAGGTTGAAAGTCATTCCACTGGTTACCGCCCAGTCTTCCAGAAGCCTTAGATCTGCCTGCAGCCTATCTGAGTCCTCCGGACACTTTACCGCCCTCCATATCTTTACGTCATCAGCGTATAGAAGAGTCGGGCAGTTTAGACGGCATGGTAAATCATTGATAAAAATCAAGAACATCAGTGGTCCCAGGATAGAACCCTGCGACACTCCTGATGACGAGCTGTGCCAAGATGATCGGACTCGGTTGACCTTGGTGCAAAATTGCCTTTCAGTTAGGTAGTCCTTCAACCATGACAGAAGTGGTTTACCTAGACCTACCTGGCTTATTTTGTGTAGGAGAAGGTCATGGTGAACAGTGTCAAATGCCTTCTCAAAGTCTAGAAAGATCACATGGACAGGAACATTCATATCCCAGCATGATGTCCAATCGTCCCAAGCTGATAATAAGTTAGTGACGCAGGATCTTCCTTTCCTGAAACCGTGTTGGGCTTCATGGAGTATTTTAGACCTATCCAGATATTCCCTGATGTGATCATCAATAATACTTTCCAGTACTTTCGATACCACTGGGAGTAGAGCTACTGGTCTATAACTGGTGGGATTTTGCCTATCCCCACCCTTGAAGATCGGAGAAAGGATGCTTCTTTTCCATTCCTTTGGCAGTTTCCCCGATTCCATGGAGTGTTGGAACAAGTCGCATAAAGGCCTACAGAGAGCTTCGGCGCACTGTTTCAGAACAGATGGCCTGATGTCATCACAACCTGGGGACTTCCCAGGTATGAGCCGCTGCAGCTTTCTCAGTACTATTGCAGGGTTTATTTGAGGGGTGGCTATTTGGTCTTCCTCCTGTGAAATAGTCATGCCACCATTTTGGTTCGTAACGGTAATACCCACATTGCTGTTTAGCTGTTTGGCGAAGGCTAAACTGAATGTTTCAGCCATCTCCAGACTAGTGAGATATTGACCGTTTTGGCCTACTAAGGCGCAAGCCCCTTGGTTGGTTGGTTTCCTTTCCGACATGAATCGGTACAAATTCTTCGGGTTTGCCAGGAGTTTTTTAGCAAGGTTAGCCTGGAATGACCTTCTGTCCCTCCTGACTCTTGCATTGCACCGGTTCCTGAGTTCCAGGTATGCATCATGGTCGATCTGGCTTCCAGATACGCGCCACGTAAACCAAGCCTTCCTCTTTGCTTGCAGAATACGCTGCGTGCCTCTCTTTAACCATGATGATTTTCTTTTTGGCTGTGCTGTGACTAAAGGGACGGTATCCGAGATCGCTGTATGAATAATCTTTTTTACCGCTTCCCAGTGTTCATCCACAGACAGCTCATCCCATGCTAAGGGCCAGTCTGCATCGAACAAGAGCCTCCGCATTTCAGCGTAGTCAGCCTTGCTGTAACACAGACATGGTTGCGTAGCGTCCCACTGCAAGTGCTCACGGAGAACGAGGTCGAAACCTATGACTGCATGGTCACTACTTCCTAGAGGAGTCATGACCTGGACCTTTTCGACGAGTAGTTGGTCACTAGTTAGAATGTAGTCTAGTTTTGATGACTTTCCACTAGGGCCCCACCTAGTGTCGTCTCCAACATTCTCAGTCAGTCCCGTGTTCCGAATAGCTTGCAGTAGATTTCGGCCGAATTTTCCCTTAGCATACCCCGAGCCAAGGTTCAGTGATGGGGCATTGAAGTCTCCAGCAATGGTGATTTGGTCATAGCCCAAGTCTCGTATCCCTGTGATAGTGCTGAGCAGTAGCTGATTGTGCTCTGCCCCACAGGTGGGAGATCGGTAGATGCCACCAAGTAAATGCTTGGTGTGGCCTACGGTGAAATGACACCATATGGAGTCTGGGAGTTCAATAAGTGGTGGGTCCGTTGCGCGAACACATTTAAGTTGCCTATCAAAGTATATGGCAACTCCCCCTCCTTCCTTATTGTCCCTGTCTCTCCTGACCAAAACCATATCACCTATACTGATTTCATTATCGGCGATAGTGGGGGTTAGCCATGTTTCGGTGAGAATGATTATTTTCAGTTGTAGGTGTGCTTGGAGATTTCGGAGTTCACCAATTTTTACTCTCAGCCCCCTCACATTGCTATACAGGCAGCTGACAGTGAGTCTTACAACCTCAGCGTGTTGTGGGGTAGTTGACGTGAAGCTGTCTGCTGGTAGGGAACTTAGTGTTGGGACTAATTGGCCAGTTCCGATGGAACCGGCCCATTGTGGTTTTTTCCCTTGGATTTAGGCAGGACACTTGGGTGGCACAGACTGTTATTCTCAGAACTGCATCGCTCGAGTGTCACTGAAGCTTGGGGACGTATTAAAGCCTCAGTTTGCTGCCTCCTTATGGTTCGAGGTCTGCTTTCGCAACATCGGATGTTTCCTCCCAATTTCCCCTTGATCTCATACCACCGTTCAGTCTGTAAATTCTTTGTTGATCTCGAAGTCTATGGATATTCAGTTTCATTTTGAATATTTTTATTTAGAAGACTTAAGATACATGTTTGGGTGCACTCAGTCAGTACCAGCTCATTTTTGATGAATAGAAATATCCAATATCGTTTTTACGAGCTAGTATAAACCAATTTGATTTCTTCGTGCTCGCCTATTGATTGTGAGGTAGAGGTTCCTGATCTTTGGTAAACGTCTGTGTAGCTCGTCCCGCCACTCGACTGTCGTAGCTTTGGTTGACTCCAACAGGAGTAGTGCTGGGGTTAATTATATGGGGTTTGTAGTATGAAGTGTGTTAAGACTGTTACTACTGTGAATGGAGTTGATCCTTTCACCAGTTAGTCTTTCGGTATCGTCGTCAATGGAAAAGAGATAATAATAATAGATATAATTAGTAAAGGTATTCAGACTAACAGACAGAGAAAGAATAAGAAAACGTAACAACAGTCAGTCAACCGGTATACATATATGTATATATATATATATATACCAGTAATGATGATAATAATAATAATAGGTGTAGTTAAAGCTGTCAGGAGAGTAAGACTGAAGGGAATGTGAAGAAGTAAAACGACCAGTTTAATTGTCTACCTATGAATGGTATATGCGATTTTAAGGGGATAGGCCATTTGGATGAAGTCCTTGTGTCGCTGCATGGTTGTCCAGCCTTCGCTTAAAGGCGTCCACAGATGGTGCCATAGCTACATCTGTCAGTAAGGAATTCCAGGGACGGTAAACCCGCAGGGAAAAGAAGTGGGAGCGCACTCGGGTCCTTGCCCTCTGATAAGCTATCCTTCTAGGATTTGGAATTAGGTAGCCTTTACTATTTGCATCACAATATAAGTCTAGACTTGACTGTATTAAAACTACGTGAGGCAATAGTCGCTTGGCTGATTATAAGCTAATATCAGACTGCCAGTGGTTCTCAGAGACGAGTTTGACTTAAATTCTGATTTCTGGAATGAATCCAATCAGACTCTCAATAGATGTGTAACATATGGGTAGGTGAAAAATGTGACTGAGCGTTAGTGAACTTGGAGGTAGCAAGTGCTTAACTATCTAGTCTTTGACTTAGGAGCACCTCTGTTCTGTCTAGTTTCAGTAATATGTCATTAAGATTTACGAAGTCTCCTATTCCAACTGATACTACGTACAACGTCTGTTCGTACTGTTCAAAGTTATGCTAAAGTAGAGGCGATACCTGACAATTTGGTGGCTGTGTCACAGCGTGCAAGCCAGTGTTGGAATACTCATTGGGAACAAGGTATCCGCTTCGCATCGCCTAAGAAGACATCTTTAGCTGATGCCTTTTTATACGAAGAATCATGTGACATTTCGATCGAAGTTATCCGGTAAGGCGTACCGTGTCAGTTAAAACGATCCCCATCGATAATGCAGGCTTTCGCATGATTAAAACGGACATCCAGCAGTGCGGGAATTGTGCTGTACAGCTTGAGGGTGTAAAGCATCCATAACAAGGGATTAGCATTTGACCTGCTGCAGTTTGAGCGAATGCTAGGTTGAGATTAGAATGCCAACGAAGATAATTTTGAGTTGATCGTAGATAATGTTCACAAGGCAGTTACATGGTGATTTTTATTGTCGATATTGTCAACATGGACCTGAAAATCTATAATAAGCTTTACGATATGCAAAGGAATGTTTGACCGGGATACTTTCCCTAATAAAGTGCATACCCTAGAATGCAAGCACTGTGTTAGCAGTTCGCTGCTGTTAGTTATGCTGTCCATCACACACAATCACCCAAGGGAACAAAGAACCAGTCAGATGATAAACTTTCGCGATTTCGGATACTCTCTACATCTGGATGACCCTGGGTTAAAGTACTTCCAAACAGTTAAGAATGAAGAACAAAAAGTCGTTATTCTGGAAACAGCTTCCTTGCCAGTACTGTGGCTTCATGTTGCACTACTCATTTTTCAGATGCTTATTATAGCACAGAGAGAAATGAATCGCCCTACTAATCATGCTATATTTTACTCTGCCTCATTTATATTGATTCATATGTACTGATTTTGCAAGATATGGTAAAAGTACCCAGAGTTTTCACATTAGCCATTGTTGACTAATAAAATTTATCATCGTCTAATAATGTATATAGTGATATCAAGGGAAATTTCTATGCACCTAAATTGCAGGGAGGAACACAAAACAGATTACTTGTGACTTTATGAGAAGTATCAGCCACAATTACATACCGACGCCTTAGAACTAATGCAACTTAGGAATGAAATTATGAAAATCAAAAATGCATAGGTGTTAAAAAATGACTAAGTTAACCCTTTGGAGGACTTTATGCACTAAAGGATCAGGACTGTACATATACAGACAGCGCTTACCTTATTCAGTGATCCATACATTTTGTCCTTATAAAAACTCGTGGACTAGAGGGATGCATTAAATGCAGTATTCAGTGGCTGATAGAGTTATCATCCCGGCAGCCATGCTGGACTGTAGACAGATCACGAGAATTCCTTCAATAAAAATCCATTAAGAAAGTAGACTGGAACTTTATCGCAGAAGCTTCCTGGAATTTCTGAGGGTATCTTGGTTCCTACGACTGAAATCTTAAATGTAATAGTTACTGAGACTATCTCAGAGTGAAGTGTGAACTATTTACAATAATCCTTCACGGTGATACCCTAAATTTCGATTTGGTATCTCCAAATAATATTATTCTCTCGGGCGGCTATGCGGGTGGCCTGATGAACACAGTGACTGTTTAAAGACACATTGCATATCTGAAGAATATGATGCTATGGTTTTTCAAGAATTGTCTGATTAGGTCCTAAAAAAATGAATATCAATCAATTTAGAGTCCACCATGCACCTGGAGCCGTAGTGATGGAAGTGTAGCGGTAGATAATTCCCCCAAACTAATAGCCACAACATTCATCACTGAACATCGGATGCTGACCCTCACTTTTAAGTAGACTTGTTTAGCTGAAGGCTCATGGTTGAGCGTCAACCATTTGGCATGCCGTTATGTTGTGTTCATTCGTTCGTGCACGATCACTAGCTATTTAAGAATTCAATCTCGGGCTATAATTTCTTCCCGAAATATACTACGTAATTTGGACGACCAATTTTGGTGTTTTATTTGCCTTTGGTCTAAGCGGAACGAATGCTAAGGAAATTGATGGTATTAGGTCTTGCGTTAGTATACATTGTACTGTCTGTAAACGTCTACACCCTCAACCTCTAAAGAAGCAGACTACAATGGTTGGTTATTACGCATATAATCGGAAGTACTTATCAGCAGCGACCATTTTGGATGAGTTGACCAGGTGAAAACAAGAAATGTAACATTCGGGTGAGATTTCAAAAATACATTTGCTTGAAGGAGTGTCGGAAAACATCTAAGTTGTGAACGATCATTACATTCGAAACGTATAATCCTTGGACTGAAAAGCTGTCTGTCCATCAGTGTTCCCATGATGGAATTATACTCTACCAGAGTGCGCAAGTTCTGTTCTTATATCAATGCCATCAGAGTTTTAAAAAAAACCGACTTACTTAAAGGTAAAGAGTAGTCGGTTATGTGTATGTGGTTTTGTGTACGTGAATGCAGTGTTAAGTAATAATAGACAAGTGAGAGAAATAAAAAGCTGATTTGTACATCGTAAAGATACATCCAATCAAACTTGTATTCAATATTTAATCTCTTGGAGTAGTCTCCAAGACGTGGACCGACAACTCGTGATAATGTATGAAAACTAATGCTTTTGGACCTGTCTTTTCGAAAGCATGGCAAGAAGTCAGTGAAGCGGGAAACCTTATCAAACACAGAGAGGATATACATCATTCAGTAGATAAAAAACGCTATGAAAATCGTATAGGAGACATGATTCTTACTTGGTTACTCATCTAATCCTTCAGAGTTCTCTGATCACTCACTATAGCTGAGTGGCCACGGAATACTGCGTTTTAGAAGCCCTTTAATACCACAGAAATGTGGTGAAAGTTGGCGTTGGACTCGGACACATGCTAAGTAAATGATAGTTGTTCAAAAATGTCTTAGAGTTACTCATTACCACAGGTCATAGACTAAACAAATGATGGTTCACAAGATATTGAGATTTACAGGTTATCAAAATGAGAGGAGACGAAGACTATTAAGAGATTTTTTGTAGTTTGGGATTTTGAAGCAGTGTGCGTCGGCGGCACAGTGGTTAGGACTCTCGCCGACCATGCACATGGTCCGGGGTTTGATCCCCTGCCGACGCACACCCGATATCTATGGCTGGCCTGCAAAACTTGGGCTACCGATATCCATGCTGAAAATTCCATACTTGTACTGAAAATACGGTGTGGCATCACGCTGTAATAAAAAAAAATAAAAATGACAGTAATACCATGGTATACGTATATTGTCCTCCAACTGAAATGTACCTGTTTAACGTGTAAAAGGAAACTGGTAGTAATGCACATAAGAAAAACAGTGGGATCACCTACTAAACAGAAGTTTTTCGGATCACCTATACTGAATGCCTTGAGCCATTTGTTTACCGATGGTCGTGGACGAACGCCCGAACGTAACATGTTGTCTAGATGAAGGCCATGTATACTGGACCACTTTCCTTCAGCTAAACCCATGGACTTAAATAGCAAAGATTAGCTCCCGATAGTGAATGACGACAAGAATTAAGGCTGAAAATATTTTTGCTTTTAGTCAACGCTACCATAGAAGCCCGAATATTCCAGGAAATAAAAAAACAGTGACTCTATTACAACTGAAGTGTCTGAGAAAGCAGTGGTGAAAATTCATTAAGAGTTATCCAACTTTCAAGTATTACATTATGTATAGCATCTGTGCAGAATGCTGTTCATAGTTACGGGGGTTTCAATGCGATCTGGTGAGTCAACTAAAGCAATTTAAACACGTATAATGGGAATGCCCTCCAGGAGTTGAAATGACAGTATTCTTAGCTGTCATGAGCAATTTACAAGATCTAATTCTGACTATCCTGTTACCTCTCTGAATGACAGCAATTTTACAGTATGGAATTTTTTTCACAAAACACTGTGATTAAGTTCTCAACGGCAAATTTCAACTTCCGAAATAAATGCATAGAAATTGCCTATTTTATACAACACCCTGAATTCTGTCTTTGGAGTTAAGCAAACCACTTTGTGAACATTATATGACCAGCAATGAGTACCATTTAAGCTTCTTTATATTATTTTTCAAGATAATGTGTGCACTCAATACATATCAATGTTTTCAAAGCCAATATGAGATTTTGTTGTTTATCTCTTTCAACAGTCTATAAAATAAACAGTGGATATTTGGTTCAGATTATTCGTTCATGAGGACGGACGATGCGTCTTATATTTCTCTGTTTCTTCTTCCTACTTCAAATCTTCACTAAAGGTAGACATAAAATCTTTTGGAGATTAAATTTTAGTTTCTTCCGAAATCGCTTTTTCTGAGGACTACTCTTGCGAAAATACAATATGCAATCCTCGAGCTGGTGATTTATTAATTGGGCGTGAAAGTTCCCTTATCGCTTCATCAACTTGTGGGCTGAATGAAGTTGAGGCGTACTGTGTAGTTACAACTAGTGGTAAAAGCTACTGCAAAGAATGTACATCTAAACAGCCATACAATTCCATAACCAACCCTGAAAGCCATCGGATAGAAAACGTTGTTTCACGCGTTCCAAGCAATCCTGGAAGATGGTATGTTATAAGATTTTTTGTAAGATTTCAAATTCATAGAGGCATGTTTATAGTTTCAATTGACTGGTTTGCTAAGATAGATATCTTTAAGGCCTTCTGATATTAATTAATTGCATAGCGGTAGTAGTCTGAAATCCGTTGTATTAATAGGTTAACTCTCCATTATCTACGTAGGCCACGCAAAGAGGGGAAAATAACGTAGTAAAACCAACGGTGCGGACATTGGCTGCAACAAGAACATGTTTTCATTTTACTGTTGTCTTCTGAGTGTGTATAAACAACAAAACTGAATTCTTTGCATGCGTACACATAAGTTAGTCAGTCCACCATACTTATAAGAAAAAACCATATGACGTATATTCAGTTGCCTGCCAGCCATCAGTGTTCATCACTCATTCATTACCACACTTACTTATGTCTAACCTTATTTTTATCATTATAACCATAACTACTTAAAGTCTAACATTTATTCGCAAAACTTTACAGTTCGAACTATTATGGTCATGTATATGGCGAAATAACGAGGTTTATTCACTACTGATTATTGGCTTGAAAAAACGGCTGCTCTTTGACATGTCTGGTAAAATGTTAAGTATATCACAGCCATCATCTGAATTTCAGTGATTTACCGATTTAAGTTTATTACTTGAACTCCAGTTTACTGAAGGGTATATCTCCAAGATTATTTATATCAATACAAGTGCAGAATAGCAAAATTGTTAAGTTTTTAAAGATCCACAACTTGTTCTTAGCGCCTTGAAAGTGGCTTGAAATCCGAATGTACACGAACATTAAGGGTTTTTAAAAAAATTCTTTATCCCTTCCAATTTGCCATCTCTCTGTTAGCTTCCTTACACACGACCTTAACAATTACGGCGATTTTGTAAGTGTGAATATGATAAACATCGAGGTTTCAAACGTGTGTTCATCTTTGCAGGGCATCTTTTATTCGATAAAATACCTATTATTTCTACCTAGCGTCTCAATTTGTTCCTCTCCAATATCCAAGTCACTTTTCAGTTATGAACCTTATACTAACTGCTTTCTGTGCCAGTAAGTTTCAGAAGTATTGCCAAACTAATGACGATGTACAATTGTACCACCGTTCCATAAATCTCAGCTATTCCAAACCCAACAAAATCTAAGAAGTTCAGAAGGTTTAAATGGATCATATAGCATTATTTTACAGCTTGCAGTGGTAATTTACCAGCTTATGTTTAGATTCAGATAATGCAAGTGATGGCAAATATATAACTATGTACTTATGAAGAGGAGTGACAAGTACTCCGTTATGCTTACAAGATCAGATTTTCGGGAAATTGAGGGGGACAGCTAAAACATACACTTTCTTGCTAGCTTCCTAGCATCAAATTTTACTAGCTTTTCAAGGTGCAAGTTTTCGACCATCCTTCATTTTAAATCCATATCCTGAAGTTTGAAAAACATCAATCAAAACGTCTACCGTTTCTTGTATGGGGCACAAAATTAAGTTCGTGATCACTTTTATGCCATAGTAGGATTTAAGACTAGCTTATTTTCTACAAACAACCCGGAAAATTTACCACAAAAGAAGTAAAAAACAAACCTCTCGAGTTACTAACTAGAAGAAGCATTTGTGTTCACCAGCGACATTAAATATTTAAGTATATTGAAATAAAGTGGAAACAGAACTTAATTATTAGTCTTCGTGATGTAAAGGGCTTTCTTTGCAGCATATTGCCTGATAACTTGAATTCCAGATGATGATTCTCAATTTGGAATCCTGTTTCAATTAATGTAGCCTGGCCTATCAAGCGATATCATTAGTACTTATACAACAATTGTGGCTGATAGGTATCTGCATAGGAAATCTGAATTAGATAAGTAGATGACAGTGCATACCAAAATAAGTATTTTTAACTGTCCTGGTGCTGACTCATGATTCTAAGAATTGTTGAACTGATTTACGAGAAGGACATATGACGCACCGAACTGCTTGTTTAAATATTGGTACTACACGGAAAATATAATTTCACAGAAAAACCTTGGTTTCTGTACAAATGAAGTGGGCTTGAAATGAAGTAAATTTTATGAGCTAGTGATTTTCAAGACATTTAGCAAAACACTTGCTACTCAACCCAGTTCTTCTTTATTTCCCTGATATTCTTTGAAAATCAAGTTGCAAAGAAAATTTATCTGAGCACGTTTATGATTCGAACTATGAAGATTCTTGTGATATGACGTAATAGCCTTTTGAAGGATGTATACACGCTCTGTTCGTTCAATCTATAGAAGTTTTTGCATAGTTCGCATGTGAAACAAAATTAGATCTAAAAGAAAGATTTATAATTTTCCTTTTTTTGACTGTACTGAATTGTCTGACCTCTGTCCATATGAAATAAAGTATTACATAAGCGGTTAATCGGTAAGATGTTTTTTAGACTTATGCAGAAAAGTGATTCTGCCTGAGAGGTGACGATCCTGTATGCTCCAAACCTACAATTAGTGACGTAGACAAGTAACTATTCTAGACAAATCACAGATTTCCTAAGACTGCGACACTAATAAAAAGTACTATCAACCTGATCAGAAATTCATCATTAGATACATACATGACTTGTGTGTCTAGGTTAACTATATATTATGCTGAAAACGTCAAAGGTTGAAACTAAACACAAACCTGCCATCATTATGCTGAGAAACGTTCACAAGAATGAATTTCTCATGGAAACTATGAAGCTCCGTGACTGTTGGAAAGTGAGTTAGTGGAAATAAACGTTATAAAGTCTTATAGATAAGAGTTTATTTTGATAAATCACACAGTGTTGTGCAGTAATATTAACTGATGACCACATTTTGAGCACAAATTACTGCTCATAACCGTATCAAGTTATTCACACAATTTTTTACTTCATTTATATACATGAGTAAAAATTGATTAGACATTTGAATAAAATCAATATAAGATAAAATACATTCGGAAATAATGTTAATGTTATCAATAAAATATAATCAGATGAGAAATATGATGTCTTCATAGTAAAATAAATCGATAACTTGTTGGGATGTTATAGTGTGAATTGAATACATTTTAAGATTATTTATTATCCTCCTCTGATTTGACTGGTGGCAATAATATCTTCCATATCTCTGATATTTGCATTGAGTCACTTCTATTGCATGTGTTGTGTGTAGACTAGATGAACAAGGATTCAGTAAGCAGACTCTCTCTCTCACCAACTACCCATATTACTTATAAGAATTTTGACTCCGTCCCATCCATCCTATTGTGTGGTTGTTTGTTAATGCATGAGGTGCTACTGCTGAGATTTTTTTCTAAATTACTTATCTTCGTGCGATCAATGATTATAACCCTGACTAAATTCTGATTTTCTGATAATTTCTCTACTTCACCCTGATCTACTAGTTTGACCTATGTAACTGACCTAACTCACAGTCTTTACAAGGTATTTTGTAAATTATTCTATTTTGTTTAGTTGGATCCACCGGATCCTTTAGCCTACAGAGCTTGTCTCTGAGTGAGTTTGTAGGTTTTAATGTCACCTTAATTCCTAATTTATTGAGAATCCTACGAAGGAACAGTCTCGTATGTTCCCTTCTTAATCAGTATAACTGTAGATGCCTTATATTCTCTCTTATTTATGTTATCATTATTAGTTTCACCATTATTTTTATTTTGTTTTTGACCTTTCTTGTCTAAAGGGCGTGAAATATATTCTCAGTTGCTTATTCTGACAGTAAGCCGGTTCAACCCTTTCGTAATATGACCACTGCTCAGTTTCATTGTATAGATACCTTTTATTGAGTTATTCTCCACACGTACTTACTTAAATTAGAATCACTTCTGTCACAGAATGTAATCTTTTTGTTATAATCCTTACGGAGTCCTCAATGTTTTTGCAGAAATTCTAGAAATCTCATGGCTGCATTGCTCATTTAAATGATCTACCTTTCAATTAATAAATTTTGTGATATTCAATTTCAAAATAAGCTGAAAAATACACTAAAAAGTCAATAAACACTAAGAGATCACTCTACATGTTATTCCCACAAAATTCACGACTTTTCTGATCTCTAAATGTTAATTTTAAATGAATATTTAGGTGGCAGTCACAGAATGCTGTACATAATGTTTCAATTGTACTCAACTTGGATACGCAATTCCAATTCATTTCAACTATTTTACGCTTTAAAACATATCGTCCAGCTGCTATGTATTTAGAGCGTTCGTATGATTTCGGTAGAACTTGGGCACGTTATGCTTATTTTTCAAATAACTGTAAACGAGATTTTCCATCTGTACCAGAAGGACCTCGTCGATTTTTATCTGATGTAACTTGCACTGGAGTATACAGTCAACTTACACCATCAGAAGGAGGTGTGGTATGTTCACTGAATTTTCCTATTTAGCCATTATTATTGATAATTTTTGTGTGTTGATATGCAATATAAGCTGGAAACAGTTATTTTTTCCGGTACATTATTGTTATTTTTAATTCCATACATTTCGAGTGGAACGTAGAGCCTCAGCAACACATCACCATTCCACTCCGTCCTCTGATATCAATTCCAACTGGTTCTCTACTGCCTGCAAGCTTTAGTTTCCTCCCCAAATGATCTTACCTACGACAATTTCAGACGCCAAATTTTTCGATCCAGGTTAGGCTTCCATTTGACCATCTGACCTTCAGTAATGAGCGAAGGCAGCTTCTGATAAAATTCTGCAGTCTATTGGGAATGATTTTGGTGATGCGTATGCCAAGTCCCCGAGTCAAATAAAAGCACTACCTTTACAGTTGTGCTGGAAATTCAGTTCTTGTTCCTTATACTGAGTGTTGTGGATCTTTCCACTGACTTCAGTGTAATGGACGCTCGTCTTGCTCTCTTAACATATTAATTATTCAGCTGCTTAATGCTAAATCACAGGTTTCAGTCCATGCACATGTGATCTTCCACAAAACGGACTGTAAACCTTTTGGTTAGACATCTAAGGGGTTTTCGCACCACTAGTTTCTATACAGGGCTTTAAAAGAATACTTTACATATTTACAGTTATGTACAACAACACTCGAAACAGATATACAAGCAAATGTTACTAACCTATTAAATATGCAACTTTCAAGAGTTTGTTTGTAGGGATTCCATTTATTTCAAGTTTGATCAAAACATTAATATAATTTAGAGAACCACTGAAAACCTAGGAGTATTGGACGTCTGTTTCGTCCTAGTTTTGTGCTCTTCAACAGTACTTACCCGCCGGGGTTGGAATCCAGGAGCTTCCGGATACAAGGCAATCTCGTAGACCATTCAGCCACAGGAATATGACTCAACGATTCATAAATCGGTAGAAGTTAGAATTTATGGATCATTGAGTCATGACCCAGTGGCTGAATGGTCTACGAGCTTGCCTTTTAACCGGAAGACCCTGGGTTCGAGCCCAGAGGGTGGATGCGCACTGACGACGAGTTACTGAGTAGGACGAAACAGCTATCCAAGACTCCGCGGCTTTCACTGGCTCTCTGACTGACATCAATCCGTGATTAACCCTATAACGTTTATTTAGCATACTGACAGAATTTATTGGAATAAACAAAGGTGTAGACTGTAGAGGTAATGTTGAATCTCCGAGGGAAAATGCAGTATACTGGTGCTGAATAAAATCCCAATCTAATGCTGTTAAGATTCGATGAGTGGAGGTCTTGATAATTATCGTGCATTTTCATATCTATGTGCTAGTGCTCCAATTTCGACTGTCTACTTTGATGAAATATCTGTTTAAATATTTGAGTTATGCACTCGTTCATACTGTCGTTGGCAAATTAAAGTTTCAGGGGGGTTTTCTCAGCATTTTCATTGAACAGGTGGATGATAAAGCAGAATGCTTGTAGGTATCTGTTTTATTCTATACTGCAAAATAAACTCCTGGATGTAAAATGCAAAGAACTTGGTTTGTATTTCGCATGTAAACATTTCTAGTACACAGTAGGTAATATTTCATCATTAATGCCTTATTCGCATACCTCTTGTCTATTCTACTTAAGGGATTATTATTATTATTCACCTCAACTTTCCACTTCCTTGACTAACACAACTAAAGCGATTGTCCGACTAATCACTTTCAAACCACAAACATATAAGTCACTTTAAACTAAGTCAAGGTGACCTAACATTCCTCTAGAGTGTACTGATCACAGAAACCTGTGCTTATAACAACAAAATGGCACCAAAAGTAAAGTAAAATCAAAACTGAAGATCGTCGCCATACAATGAGGTCAGACTGCTAAAATAGTCTCTACAACGCCCTGAAAGAGGCTCACAATTTCAGTCTAATTCTATTTCAGTTTCCTTAAATCTGTCATCTGCTGTTGAGTTTCTATTGTAGCGGTAGATAATTCCCCAAAATTATTGGCCACAACATTCATCACTGAACATTGGATGCTGACCCTCACTGTTTAAGTCAACTGGTTTAGCTGAGGGCTTCCGGTCAAGCATCCACGCCATTAGGTACTCCGTCGTGTCACGTTCGTTCGCTTGCTCGTTCGTGCACGATCCCTAGCTAGCTAAGCAATCATTTCGCACTCCGATTTGATCCCAAAAATATCTCGTAATTTGGACGATGAATTATTGTGCTTTGATTTGCGTTTGGTCTACGCGGAACGAATACTATAGAAGTTGTGGGTATTAGATATTGAGTTAGTATACATCATACTATCCGTGAACGTCAATATCCTCGGCCCCTAAACTGTCATTATTCAGCAGAAGAATCACTACACAGCTATTCCAAACCCTTTAGTTTAATAGCTGTATTTTAAAGCTGGCTTGTATTGTACCTTCGGTACTTAAGAGTAAACAACATATTACTGATTCGTAACAGATGAATGATCACAATGTATATACATAATGTTGTTTCTACTTGTTCTTATGGAAAGGTTAGCTTTTGCATTTTACTATGTGATACACAAACGAATGCAGAACAAAACAGCACTCTTACAGGGTAACTGAAGATGGTTTGTTGTCAAATGTTGGGTTGTAGGGATTTGACGAGTTTCAAGATAGAATTCAGTTAGTTAGAAACCCTTTGAAAACCGTAGTGTCTGCTGATGAAGAGGTTCGAAAAGTGGAGCAAAACAACTGTCCAGCACTTCCTTGTTTTTAATACTTCTCTAACTAATGTTGGTTCGTGACGAAGACTGACTTCAAAACTGCTTTTTTTTCTCGCTGAAATTCACTGCTCACTCCTTGCTTTTTATACGTCCAATTTAGTGAATTCAATAGCAACCAATAAATTGCTGACAAAATCGTTAGGAAGCCCTATCACGCCTTGTTTGCTAGGTGCAGCGCTAACCTATTTATCCAAAAAATCTAAATTTTTGTATATTTCTTTAACAAAGACTATCCTCTAACTCTGAATATTTGCACCACTAAACAGCCAATTATCTTCTCTAGTTTGGTTTGTAAGGGTTAGTTATTTGTTTTTACGAGTTGATCTCGGATTGATATCAGTTACAGAACCATGGAAAACCAGCACTGGAGTACTTCCAGTACTGGATGGGATCATCTGGATTCACACAAGTGTGGCTCATATCCAGGTATATGGCAATTAATCACATTTTAAACAAGCTACAAACAAGTGTTATAAAGGCTTAGTATTTGTATAATGTCGACTTATTAAGTTGGAGTAATAACGAGTTATGTGTGAGTGAGTGAGTGGGTGTACATATTGATTTCTACCTCAGCTTAAATTATGCGCGTTACGTCTGCCGAGCCGTCACCTTCCTCGACCAGCAATGTTAACGGACATAGGATCGAATTGGGAAAGAGATAGGGCTAGTCAAATAAAAATCTGGCATCACTATAAAAATCCTTTAACTGATGACTTGAACCACACAGGGAGGTGAAGACTGTCTGACTGGCGTCCTCAGGACACTAAGAATTAATGTCTGGATACTGTTTGATGATACGGTTGAAAAGTTGTTCTCAATGGCTCAAGTGTATTCACTCTTTGTGATTCACATCAGCAACACATCTCCACTTTCTTCTATTCTCTGATGTCCTCTTCATCTGGGTCCACAATTACTCATAATCTCTCATCTCCTCCTCCTAACACGATCTCCTCCATGTCACCTTCACATTGACGATCCACTCGTTACCGCATCCCATCGGGATTCCACTCGAGCGATGGCCTGCATTGAGCGCTATGTCGTTCGACGATCTCCTCAACGTATGCCCAATCCATCTCCATTTTCTCCTACATATATGTTGAGCAATCGGCTTTCGACTGGTTTGTTTCCAGCAAGAGTTTCTTGTTGCTAATTCTTTTTGGCTGGTCTAGTGGCCATTTGATCTTCATCTTATTATAGTCCCTTCGAATTGTTTCCTGTACCTTTATGTACTATATAGAGTGTGACAACTTGAGCTATTGTTATTCTGTGCAAAGTTCTAAGTTGAAAACTCGGTTAGTCAGTCAGTCGGTAGAATAGTCTAATTATAAGCAGCTGCGTAACTCCGAATAAGCATATCAACTTCTTCCTTATAAAGATAAGTGCTATTCTCTAAGAACTTTTCCTGATGAATATTGATAATACTTAATAGTTCTTCCACTATCTAAAGTCTTAAATTTATAGAAGCACAGATTCTTAAATAAGGTTTAGTTATATGTATCATTTTATACAATCGAGCCAGTAGCCTAAATAGCAAGTAAGAAGATTTAAATAATGAAATCAAACAAATAAGGAAAATATTACTAGTGAATAGCTACTCACCAGAATTTGTTCAAAAATATATGAAGACCCATAGGTAAAATAAAATTTAGTAATGAAAATGATAAGAATATTAATAATATGGAATTCAAAGCGTCTATAGTACTGCTGTATAAAGAAGGAACATCAGAAATCCTATGCAGAATTCTTAATAAAGCTGGAATTAGGGTGGCATTCGAAAGCCAACCAACTAACCCATAGACAAACTTAGTCAATTTAAGGACCCAATAGATCCAATTAAGAAACCTATTAACATTTATCAATTACCATATTGTAATGACTGTGAGTTACACTACACATAGGTCAGACTAGTAGATCGGGGGCAGTTCGATTATCAGAGCATAGAAATTTGGCTAGACCTGGAATGATTGACCACTTTAAGTTAAATAACCTAGCGAAATCTTGGCTAGTGAAATAAATCCACAGACATGTAATCACATAAAAGGATGGGACGGGGTGGAAGTATTAAAAAATAGTATAGTTAGGTGGAGAGGGAGACCTTAATCACTGAATCCCTGCTTATCCAATAAACAACTAACACGGGCCATCAAAGTGATGCAACGCTTATTCTCTATGTATACAAAACTGCAATAAACAACAAGAAGATATATATAGGGCAAATTATGAAGTATTATGAATAAATAAATATAATTATGAGTAATAAATTGTGCTCCAAAAGGTCATCCAATTATCAATATAGGATGTTTTATGAAAGATAAACTTACCTAATATGGAACAAATTCTGTGTTAATTATTGGTCTTTCTCGTTTAGCCCAGATAGTTCGCATATATTATATAAAAAGGTGGAGTAAGCCGGTCAAGATGTAGGCACAATATCAAGAAGTATTGTATTCCTATCTCTAATAGTTAACTTTAAATTGTAATTACGCATCAGTTTAAAATGCATCAAAAGGGTAATTGTGTGATGTGTGTTACTTATAAACACATATATAAGTAGTATATCGAGAAGCATCTAGGGGGGAAGCAGTACAGCTACTGAATAAGAAGTGGGAGAAGGTAACAACCCTAGGGAAAATGCAACCAACAACAGACAGCGATGAAGAAAACATGCCTAACTTCAAACTAGGTAAATTTATTTTTGCTATAATACAAAGTAATAGGGTATTCTTAACTGGATGAAGTTTCGAGCACAATTTATTGCTCATAATAATAATATCAATGTATTTACATGAATTCTCGCTATTTTATTGGAATTTTGCATATATCAGGGATAGGTGTGGCGTCATTTGATTTCATCTATTTGAGGACTGCAGATTCAGTGTTTAAACTCTGTCTCTCTCTCTCTCCGCCAAACTTTATTACGATTTAATATTTTCTACCTTATCTCACAGTATTAATCGATTACTTGCAAGTGAACACACTGCAATGGGAAAGCTTTTTTTATGATTACTTAGCTCAGAGGGGTTAATCCTTCTAGATTTATTTTCTATAGTTGGTTTGTAAGGATTAGTTTTGTTTTTACTAGTTGATCACGGATTGGTATATCAGTTAGAGAACCATTGAAAACCAGCACTGGAGTACTGGACAGCTGTTCCAGCCTAGTTTGGGAATCATCATCAGTGCCCATGCGCCACCAGGGTTCGAACCCAGGACCTTCCGGTTACAAGGCAAGCTCGTTTACCATTCAGCCACTGGGACCCAATTCCCTGGCCAACTCATGAATTCTAACTTCTTCCAATTAGTGAATTAGCGCGACCACCAACCAATGTCATTGGCGGGAAATCCATCCTCACACTTGACCGGATGAACCTCTCTGGTCACGACTTCTCACTAGAACTCCAGGAAAATCCATCATTTCGCAAGTCACTAATAAGCATCAGATTAATTTCCAAGAGTTGGCTTGTAAAGATTAGATTTGTCTTTACTAGTTTGACCATTAATTTATATCAGTTAGAGGACCATTGGTGTTCACGCTAATTCACGAATTGTTAGAATTTAAAATTCATGAATTGGCCATTGAATCGGGTCCCAGTGGCTGAATAATATGCGAGCTTGCCTTGTAACCGGAAGGTCCTGGGTTCGAACCCTGGTGGTGGGTACGTAGTGCCGATGATACCCAAACTAGGCTGAAGCAGCTGTCCAGTACTCCAGTGCTGGCTTTCAATAGTTCTTTAACTGATATCGATCCGTGATCAACTCGTAAAATTCTAGATTTAGTTAAATGTCTAAGTTCTGATAACTTAACTGAGCCCTACCGACTTGTCTGACCTATGTGGCTGACCACACAGTCACTATGTGGTGATTGGTAAATAATATTATTTTATCTAATTGGGTCTGTTAAGTCTTTCATGTAATATACGAATAAAACCATATACTACTGAATGATTAACATGAGTAGTTGAATACTGCTCACATCAATCAGTAGTGTTTTCCAGTCAGATGAAAGTGGTCTAAACGCCAGATGGCCCTTTCGCTTGTTTGCCACCCAGCTTGCCAGCAGTGTACTCGGTTCGACTCCATTCAGACAGCTGAGTCGGTTGGAACCACCTGACTTCATGCTAGTAACTTGGGCAAACTGGTGTTTAAAATACCTCAGTCTCCTTAACAAGCGCTATTACTGGTTGTTGGGTGTGGTATATAACTACTCATCTGAAACAGTCAGTAGTATATCGTTTTATGCAAAAATGCTTGACTTTTTGATTATCATTTTTGGTATCAAGCAGATCACGTATTGTTATCTGAATAATTTTGGTTTCCAAAGGAAACTGGTGTGAAATTTCAATTCAAAAAGTGTAAATTTCAAATTAATTTGCAAATTGAAAATCTAATTTGAAAAGTAATAAAGTTATGTGGAGAGAGATGAAAATTTCTAAATATTTATTTATCGAACCAGTACCAAACATTCAGGTTCCGGGTGGAAAATACGGCTTCAACAATACATCTCCACTTTGTTCTATCCTCTGCTGTCTTCTTCAGCGGGGCCCATAGTCTCTCATCACCCTCACACTGACAACCTACTCGTCGCTTCCTATTCGGGTCCCACTAGAGGGCATGGCGTGAGATGTCATTGGATGGCCTCCTCAACGTATGCCCAATCAATCTCCATTTTCTCCTACATATTTGTTGAGCAATCGGCTTTTGGTTGGTTTCTTTCCAGTTAGGGTTTCTTGTTGCTAATTCTTTCTAGCCTGGTGGCCATTTGATCTTCGGTATGGAGCCAGTGAAGAGGGCAGCTGTCGATAAAAGTCTGTAACTCGTCGGAAATCCTTTTAGTAACACGCAGTGCGAATCTCTGACCCGTATAGAAGAACTGACTGACTTCATATTGGTGTTGAAAATCCAAATCTTGTTGTTTATGCTGGCTGAGTGAAGCAGAAGATTTCCAAACTGGTTTCAGGTTGATGAAGGTGTATCTAGCCTTTGCGATTCTGATTTTGACATATTCATCCGTTCTGCGTGGCTGTGATTGAAACCGTGCTTCCTAAATAAGTGAAGCAGGTAACCTCTGTAAAATATCTCCCGTTGACGGTGACTGGTACTGGTTGTTGTTGCTGCTTGTTGGTTATCTTCATCACCTCCGTCTTCTCTATGTTCAGCTGGAGTCCTATCTTCGTTGCTTTTTCAGCCAGTTTGTTGGTTTTCGCCCGCAAGCTTTTGCGTTTGTGTGAAAACACATATCCCTAATATGTGTAAAATTGCAATAAAAAGCAGAGGGGGAAGTTGGTTACATGAAGCATGTTATAAAACTGTGTGAATATAATGAAATGATTATGGCCAATGAATTGTGCCCGAAACATTATCATGTTATAAACACTGTAATAACGAATGTGTCATATAAAAAAGTAAACATATCTAATATGAAATCATATTTGGCCATATTGTCCAAATTATATTTTTACATTAAAACATGCCCTTATAGAGAATAAATGATATTTGAAAATACCCAAACATTTGAAAATCTACCATTGACCGACTGTATTGAACTGAAATACCTGCTCTTTGTGGACTTTTAAGCTTAGACGATGTCTTGAGATAAAGCTGAAGTTTACTTGGTTGATGTTGGCGCAGTTGCCAAGGGGATAAATCTTTGATCTTGGAAACGATAGCTACTCGGTTAGACTGTCAATGTGAACACTATCACTCACCTTTTGGACGCAGGTAAACCCATTTGACGAGTCTCAAAAAGGACGAAATATGCACTGTTGATTCTACTACTAGCCACCAGTAACCAAGTAAACTCACAAATGAAGTTTATCATTTTCTATCATCATCATTATCATCATCATCAGACAAGTTCACTTCAATATATTTCCTTTTTTACCTATAAGAATCAATTACAAATGATCACTGTATTTGTTGGAAAGAACCTAGAAGACCTGGATTTCGCGGATAATTAATGTTTGATGTCACACAAAATCGAAGACTTACAAGCGAAAACTGACAAACTGGTCGAAGAAGCAGCCAGAGAAGACAGGACTCCAGGTGAACATAGACAAGACGGAGGTTATGAAAATAACCAAACAACCAACAACAACAGCAGCAACATCCAGCGCCAATCACCATCAGCGGGAGGGATTTGAAAGAGGTTACTTCTTTCACTTATCTAGGGAGCATTGTCTCAACTACAGGAGGAACGGACGAGGATGTCAAATCGAGACGAGAATCTGGAAGGCGAGAAACACATTCATCAACCTGAAACAAATCTGGAAATCTTCGTCACTCATCATCAACAACAAAATGATTCGGATTTTCAATACAAACGTCAAGTCAGTCAGTTCTTCTATACGGATCAGAAACTTGGCGGGTCACAAGGAATATTTCCAACAGCCTGTTGCAGACCTTTATCAACAACTGTCTTCGTTCTATACTGAAGATCAGATGGCCGGAAAGAATCACCAACAAGAAACTATGGGAACAAGCAAAACAAGAACCAATCGCCCAACAAATATGCAGGAGGAAGTGGAGATGGATTGGACACTCGCTGAGGAGGCCGCTGGATGACATCGCGCGTCAGGCCAATGCTCGAGTGGGACCTGAAAGGGAAGCGGCGAGTGGGACGTCGGTGCAAGGGTGACATGGAGTAGATCGTGTGAAGAGGAGCTGAAACATTATGGACTTATATGGATGCAGGTGAAAAGTATAGCAGAAGACAGAAGCAAGTGGAGGCGTGCAGTTAAAGCCCTATGTTCCACTAGGAACCCAAGGGAACTATAATAATAATAATAATATAATAATACTGTATTTGTTGTTCTGCGACAGTATTCAACATTCACATCTAACCATCACAAGTACCTACCTATATTTGTAACTTTATTTTAAGATAGCAAAAAAATATTCACACAATGTCATTCATGAGAATTAAATTTAAAAAAAAAAGAAATGGAAATTTTATACCTGCATAAAAAATAATTCAATGTTTATTTTATTTTTTTAAAACAAACTAGCCAGCGCGGTTTATAAAACAAAAAAACAATATTATAACAGGGCATACTTACATACGTCTGATTGCGTTGTGTATTCTCATGCACGAATGTACGCAAATATGCACATATATACACGTCCAGCAAGTGCATATTTTGTCTACATACAATATATGTGAACAACTCACTGAAGTACATTTAAGATTCTGACGGAAATACAAATACACTAATAATAATAATAATAATAATAATAATAATAATAATAATAATAATAATAATAATAATAATAATAATAATTTAAATCTGAGATTATCTTAATTCTGATACTTATACAAGTAGACAGACAGTCAAGTATTGATTAATTTTATTACTTTTGAAGAGATGTAGTTCTGTTTTAAGGGAATGAATGAATAGGTAAATTAATCAACTGGTTTTTTAATAATGATGAACATGTGTAGTCATGTCGACAAAAGAAGGGCCATATTAGAGTCTTCCTTCCTGATTTCTAAATTGTTATACATAACAAAAGGGAATTAAGTCTTGTAAGGGTGGAAAATTTATAAATAATTTTATGAGACTAATTGATGGATGGTGACTAGCAGTGGAATCCAGGATGCGCATTTCGTTCTATTTTGGACTCGTCACTGGATGTGCCCGCATTCCCAAGTGATTGAGTGATGATGTTCCCACCGAGGCTCGAAATCAGTGCCCATAGTTTCAAACGCCAAAGCGTTATCCACTAGACCACTTGGGCCACGAGAGACACCTCTTGTGCAACGGGTCATATTGATTTAATTGAATTTTAGATTTTATGAGACATTAAGTTTCTAACTCCATGAATTAGTTTGCTCATAACAAGTAAGCAGTGTAGTTATTCAATTCTTCTTCTATGTGTTCAATGAAATCTATCGATTACATACGAAATTTAATTATTCCATTGATCGTTGCAGCACCAAAGCGCAAATACGATGATGTATTTGTGATTAGGGAATCACTCTTGACCTCATTCATGCGTAGCTATATTGATGAAGTCAATAACTTCGACAAAGAACGACACAATGTTTGGATACACTGTGCCTCTGAGTAGTGACAAGACCCAAAACCGAAATCTTGAGAATCACTACAGCTAAAATACTTCTGACATGCACCTTAAGTCAACATAATTTAGTTAACAGTGAAGATACCCCATCACATTCCCTATAACTCCAAGATTCCCAAAGTGATGATGGCGACTGAGTTTATAGGCGGTGTATAATAAAACCTCCCGGGGATTATAGATTGATTCAAGTTAGAGATTTGAAGTTTCACTAGGAGTGGGATTTATTTGTACAGCACGGGGTTGTTAGCCTCACCTCAACCTTCCCCCTTGACGAGGCTTTTTACCGTCTAGGCGAAGTGTAGGAGTGCGTCGGCTGGGGATCGAATCCCAGACTACTGACCCACCGACTCATTTGAAGGTTATAATATGCATTTCTCCAGTAGGTAAAACTTGTTCTCCACTACTGGAAGAGCATTTCACACAGTTTTGTGTCGCTCCCTAACCACTGCAATTCTGTCAGCCTCATAGATGAATGTATCTAATTACACAGTAGTCATTTCGCCACGCATTTCAGTTGTATTTGGAACGAACGCTAAAAAAACCTGTGAAGTCTGACTTCGATCGACTATAAATTAGCAATTCCACATTAAATAAAACTGAACGATTAAAAATTCCATCAATTTAGATAAAGAATTAAAGGTGGTCAGCAAAAAGACTTACTTCCAGTAGATTTTCCTTTTCACTGGCTTTCTTTAGCCTTTAGGCAGCGTTCTAATGAAAAATTTTATCAACCAACCACTCGCTCCAGATCAATTTATATTTTTCTAGTGGTTAAATGAAACAAAAAAAGGCACATTTTTGGAAAATTTTGAATTATTCTCTCAAAAAATTGTTTGTACGCGTGGAAGATTATCAATATGCACAAAGTAAAATAGATGACGAGGTCTTGAGATTATCGACAACTATTCTCCTTGTTGAGGGCCGTCACCATAACAACCAGCTGGCGGCTACGCCTTGTTAATAAGTATTATCAAATGTTAACCACAAGTTTATGGATTTCTGTTGACTGATTTCCTAATTTTAGCAACTGAGACCAATTCTGTACATCAATATTACAAAGAATCAAATCGATTACTCGTCACGGTCTCATTGTAGAAATAAGAAAAAAATCTTCAGATCACATATAACATATACTTGATACTATAAATGGCAGTCAAGAAAGCAAAGATGAATAAATGACGGCATATACTACTAAGTGACCATTGTAAGTAGTTGGATTTCACTCGTAACAGTCATTAGCTCTTGGTAGCCAGAACGAAGCTTTATTAATACCCACGTTGAGATTATTTTGATCTGGCTAGCAGACACTACTAGTTGATGTGAGTGTTATCTTACTACTCATATCAGTTAGTAGTATATGTATCGGTGCAATCAGTAGAACAGCCTTGAAACTACATTGTCAAATCAAACATTTTGTGTTATAGCTAGTGAAATGAATGCTTCCCATGTTACACCGTTTGTTGTTTATCTTTGTATAAGTTTAGAAGTAATATTACTCGTGAAAGTTTTCTTTCTAATGGGACATAACACACTTAACAATTATATTTCTTCATGAGCTGACATCAGTTAGAGAACCACTGGAAAACCTGGGAGTACTGGACAGCTGTTTCCTCCGTCCTAGTTTGGGACTCTTTAGCACTACGCACCCACCGGGACTCGAACCCAGGACCTTCTGGTTACAAGGCGAGCTTATAGACCATTAAGCCACTGGGACCCGGTCCAATGGTCCTTGAATTCTAACTTCTGCAAATTCACGACATAGCGCGACCATTTCGCAATGTCTTCTTCGATGAGTTACTGCATCATCTTCAACCTGCTGTCCAGCCCTCCCAGGTTTTCCAGTGGCTCTCTAACTGATGTCAGCTCATGATGAAACCCTCCATGCAATCAAACAAAATCCCTACAAAACCAATACTTGAAAATTATATTTCTATCATGTGTCAGGCTGTGAAACAGTGTGTTAGGGCTAGTAAGACTAACCAGTTATCAAGACATTCTTTGCAGTGGCATTTCAGTCTTCAACATATTAGTTGAAAGGCAAATATACTTCATTCAGAGTGTTATGTCTTCTTTCTACTTGGCTTAATTTTAATATGCATATACTTCAATGTTGTTTGTCAGCCGAATCCTCTGATAACCTATCTAAATTTCGACAACTATGGCAGCTAATACGACTCTCCTTGAAATGTCCTAAACACAAGCTTCTTAGTTTGTGACTCTTGTCAGTTTGGCAGATTTGAAACCCTAAAGAAATGCTTTCAGTCCTTTAAAGCTAGTTCCTTATTGTCTAGAAGCCCAATAGGAGGCATCACACCGTCAATTACTACACCTTAAGCTTTTGATTTATTTCAATCCATTTCAAAAAAAGATAACTACAGTTTAGGTGGTTAAAAATTGGCGAATTATTGCTTTGGATCATGTGAAAATTTTAACTTCTTGGAGTCTGAGCCCACGCCTTTGCAATGTTCTACTTATATTATGATAATTAGAGAAGTTCTGCAAATGTCTAGAAATAGGAAAGTTCTTTGAAATAGTGCTAATCCGTTAGAAGCCATTGGGGGGAAACCCTTCTACCAACAGAAGACAAGGGCCAGGCAACAGATCATTTATTAAGGAAATCAACACATATTTATAGCTTTTCATGTACATTATTATAGATTATTATTGGCAGAAAAACACAGTCTTCTGATCGGTTGTTTCTCAATGAAAGCTAGTCTTTCATCTCTTTGTGGCTGTTTCTTGAAGTTCAGATTATCTATCTGCTAATTGTATCCGCCTGCGCAAAGTCTGCTGTGACTGGTCGTTTAGTCAGTCTTTGTTCTTGTTTTCACGTGACCAATATTTGGGACATAAACATTGACGTTAATTGCTGTCTACCGATTGGGCTAGCAGCCAGCTCTCACCACACCTTGAACATACCTTTTTGTACTTATTGGCAATTGTCGGGAAGGCGTACTTGCTAGCTTAAAGGAACTGCTTTCTCCTGTGGAATCTGAACCTGCGTCACTCGGTACTGCAATCATAGCCGTTACCACTGAGACTTTTGGGCGCAGAAGAGATATATGACAGCACAACGACCAAAAACGAATAGTCGTGGTCAGAACTCAGCAAACCTTTCTCTGAATCCTGCTATATAGCTGTCCAAAACTTCCTAGAGGAACCCACAGTCAAAATATGCCCCATGGACTGTGCGTCGGTTGCACAGTGGTTAGGACTCTCGCCGACCATGCATAAGGTCCGGGGTTCGAACCCTGGCCGACGCACACCTGGTATCAATTGATCGGCCTGCGAAATTTGGGCTGCCGAAATCACATGCTGAAAAATCCATAGTTGTACCGAAAATAAGGTGTAGAACCAAGCCATAATTAACAAAAAAGGACGATTGTTTGTGATTGGAATTTATATGTGGTTCTTTTCAACATTAATAACGTTAGGCAGCTATGCAGGCAATATACCTTTCTTAGCGGAAAAGAAACACTATTTTTCGAGCACAGACGTCATCAGTTAATATTGCTGTATAACATTGTGTGATTTATCAAAATAAAATCTTATCTATAATGGAGTTATACTCTACCACAGTGCCCAAGTTTTATACTTATATTTTTTTTAAATAAAGCAAGAACAACAGTGGTTGGTGCAGAATAATATGGTACCATCATTTATTTCGTCGGCGTCTCATCAGATGCTTACAGCCTAAATAAATCGTGAGGTTAAGGTACAGAAAAGTTTTAACATACTTGCAAATTTTTACATGTTGTCAGTTGACAGAAAGTTCCACAATCAGTGAAAAGTGCTCAGGTTCCCAGTGGAACATAGAGCTTTAAGCTAGAGGCTTGAAGTTTCTGTAGCAGTGATGTCTATTTTTACGGGATTGGGTTACTAGCCTCATGCCCAATCTTCCCGCTTTATTAGTCTTAATACTGGTTTAGTGAGGTTTAGGAGTGCGCCGGCCGGGGATCGAACTCCGGATTACATGCCTGGTTGGCGAGCATAATACCGCTGTGCCACTGACGCAAAACAATTATTATAGAACAAAGTTAGTTGACAAAGATTCAACAGTAAGAAGTGCCTTCTGATTAAGTAGAATATTCCCAACAAGGTGGGATCGAAAACTCTGTCCACTAGAATCATACACTAATGCTTCCCGCAGACAGCCCGATGTCACAATGACCTGGATTCACTCAAACAAAATCACATCATAAAACAACACATTACCAATGTATCGTACAACCGCAATGAGAGGCATAAAACTAGGGATTAAACAAGTGCAGAGATAAATAATCAGGATGAAATCGACATATGATTTGCAAATGTCAGAACAATGATGTATAGTCCAAGAGAAAACGGATCATAATTACACAGGCAGTTGAAACATCCAAATAAGTATGAGTATTGTGATTAGACCGTTTAGGAAGGATTTTCCAAACGATTTTTCCATTACAGACACTGATTTCATCCTAGTAACCAAATCAATACAACAACAAAAATACTTAGTATACTTAGTTTAATTTCATTTATTTCATTCCAAAAATTAGAACGTTTTGTATGTTCACAATATTTCATTTCCTGTCCTATAGAAGCATAAACTGGGAAGTAATTTCCTAAACTTATAAATAGGTAGCAGTTGTTACACAATTAGTTCAGTAATGCATATATCTAATTCCACCTCACTGAGTACATATATTCCAAATTTTCCTTCAAGATAATGCCATCATCATTATCATCATTGAACATCACAGCACGTTTCTACCCTAATTCTGTAATTTATAATGTCAACTTTCTCATTGAGAGTTCAATGAATTCCCCCAATCTCTAGTAAGAAAGTATGATCTGAATAGTCACTTATGTTGAATGTAAAGAAGAAACCTAAAATGACTATCCAGTGCTTCTCAGCTCTCAATCTGTTGATCCAAGACGTAAACTATGTTGAGAACATCTGTTAAGTGTTACTTTTAAAATGATATAACTATTTTAGAATTTTTTCTAAAAATTATATTTCTAACAGGTTGCATTCATGGCTGCTCCAAGTGAAATGCACGAATCTTGGCCACAATACAGTAAAGAGAGAATGAATCTAACAGCCATCACGAATCTAAGAGCTGTCTTTACAAGAATTAACACTTTAGGTAAGTGAATACTTCTCATCTCTTCAAAATACTTTTGATTTTATGCTTTAGTTTAACATTTGAGAAAGTAGTTTTTAATGAATACTTTTTTATTTTGTCTTTAACTATATACTTCAAAAAGTGGGTGTAAAAGTGACTTATATTGGGTGAAGTAGTTTTTAAATGTGCGCTTTTGTATTTGACAATTCAAACAACTTTTAGAATCAATTGTATAAAAGGTAACATAAGATAAATTGAAACAGAACAACGAAACATTGAAACACTAAAAAAACTCTGACGGTTTTACCTCAGTGAAGATGTACACAGTACAGTTACTGTAACCGTCGAAAAAGACTGTTCCTATCTCAGTGGAGGCTTGCTTGGCTGAAACAAAACTCTTGATAATACTCTTCTTGTAATCTTTTTTAGTTTCAGAAGTTTCCCTTGATTTTAAGTTGGATCTTGCTGTCATGATCTTGAAGGAGACTGGTTCTCTCTCACTGTCTGACAGCCTTCGATGTTGATCGTGATATTATGATAAATGCAGTCTCTTTGCCCTCATGGTTGCTGTTTGGATGATAGGAGTAGATTATTGACTATCTCGTTAACAATTTAGAGAGTTCATATTCGTTCCATCTGCTTTTACAGATTCCTGACACTTCTACACTATATCTTCTTATTTCCTTTTTGGTCAAAGCAGGCTTCGAACATCTTGCAAATATTTAAACATCCCCCCATGTTTGCTTTTGCTTTCGAAAGAAGATACACCGCCTGACTAGCTTCCCCCACTTGAAGTCAAGTGTCCTCAAAATGAGAAGTTTTACCGAATCAAGTAGAAAATATTTTTTTTGTTTTGAAGTTTCAGTAGGGATGTGGATGAATTTTACGGTGTAAAGTTGCAAGCTTCGCACTCAACTTTCTAACTTTTCTCGACTAAGGACCTAATATTAAACTAGACGAAACTGAAATCAGCTTGCTTCTCGACTGGAAATAGAAACAGCTCTTTCCCTGCAACAAATGGAGACATTCATCACAATTTTTCCTTCTTCAGATCCATATTATATTTATCGAGACTATACATTTAATACATATCTAGACATTGTAGCTTGGTGAAGATTCGTAAAAAATTTTAATAGATACTTTGCATTTTCGAAAATGTGTCACTATTATACTTCTGATTACAGATCAGTTTTACTTATTTCAAGAACGCAAATGTAGGGACTGGAACGAAGATATGTTCACCCCTGAATTTGTATTGCAATGACAGGATACTTACTGAATCGGTAAATCAATCGATCACAGCATCGAATTGATGTCAAGTTTTGAAACAGTCACAATTTTATAATGACAAGTTGGATGTTCCTAAAGTAGGTTGGGTCAAAACACCTCATAACTTGCTAGTTCAAAAGCAAAATTACTCAAGAATTTATAGGGAAATTTTTATTTCTGATCTTTCAGTTGTAAATTATATGCGTATGTTAGTTTGTGGAAATCGGCTGATGAAGTTTGGCCCCTTACCATTCAGTAAATACACAAAAGGTAATTCACACACTCCGGAACAGGACTATTCTCAAAAAGAACCCTTTCAGTAACCAGCCACAAGTGTATATAAGATTTGATGAAAGGATTCGCGTCGACTACCTTCAGAAGTGGAGGATCAAACAAAACGCTCTTTGATGTTTAATAGCTGAATCCAGGTGACTGTATTTCAAGTTCCACAAATGAAATTGATTCAGTTCCTGACTAGGACAGGTTTTTGAAGCCATTTGAACAGTCTCGTTAGGAAAAAGTTGTTTCAGTGAAATCGAATAAAATGTCACACATCCTGCATATTACCCAGTGAATCTGCCTTCTCAAACATCAGGGAAGGTAGTTTTATGACCTGTAAATGTAGTTATGACCTATGCTAGTTATGAAACTCCTTATGTACACCAGTGAAATGCATTCAGAGATTCCAGATAAGATGTATAATGCTAAACGTATGCCATTTTTTTGCGACAAAGCGTATTTTTGCACATTTAACTTCGCCGTAGCAATACAACTCATCATTAAACCATTTGCTTAACTTCAGTTGCTGGTTCGGGATTGCAATTTCATGCTGAAATTCACATGCTATCAGTACTCATCACTTACTGTTAATCCTGACTGCAATTCGTCTGTATTAAAAATCGATTAGCAAAAGTATGTGATACACTCTGTTCTTCTCAGTCAGATATCTTTGGATGCTAACATCTGTAATAGCAATGGAGCGTAGTATTATTTCATTCTGAACCCAGCAGTGCCATCTTGTAGATCATTAAACTAAAGTAAACATTCTTAATTCAGTGGAGTATTAGTTATTTTTGCTGTTGCTACTTCACAAGACAGAGTCTGTTAATTTCAAGATTATTCATGAAGTGATTTCAGTTAGGGAACCACTGAAAACCAGAGAGTACTGGACACCTTTTTTATCCTTGTTTGGGACTACTCGACAGAACACACCCATAACTCCATCAAGAGTTGAACCCAAGACGTTCAGGTTACAAGGAGACCGTTCAACAAGCAATGGGACGGAACCAATGGACCATCAATTCTAACTTACGGTGATTTATGATGTATAGCTCCATTACTAGCCAATATCATCAATGAATATTTGTCCTCACATCCAACTTGGTCGACTCCTCTGGTCACTAATCTCTACTAGAACTCCAGGCAACTTTATTGTGCAGTCAGTAACCAAGGCATGATAGATTAATCTCCAAGTGCTGGTTGGTCCAACCCACTGGCTAAATGGTCAAGTAGCTTGCATTGTAAGCTGAAGGTGTCAGGTTCGATTACTGATGGATTCATGGGTGTTTGCAATTGAAGAGTCCCAACCAGGGACGAAACGACTATCTAGAAATCTCTGATTTTCAGTGGTTCTCTAACTGACCTCAGTGAAATATGAGATGAATATTCAATCCAACTAATCAGTTTAAAAGTTAAGACAGAACCGAAAAATAAAGAAAGTTGTCAAACTGATCAATGTTTAACAGTTACTTACACAACACATTTTAAAACTCTGGCCAAATTAACTTTACAAAATTGAATACTTTAATGTCTACACTTCATCCTCAAGTATTATTATTATTATTATTGTTATAGTACAAACTGTGTTGACGTGAAATTTAATGCATATACGTGTATATGCATATGTTCAAGTCCGCGTGATTTAGGGTCATAATAAGTTACCCATTTGCGACTGTGTTTTCTTCACCTTTGATATGCTATTGATAACATGAAAGTAACAATAGCATACTTACTTACATGTATGTATTTCCGGTCCAAAACAAAATTGAGTATTCAATGATGCAGTTGACGTATTTATTATGTATAAATATTCGACCATCTATACCGGTAATGTAATGAACGCAGTGATTAGATATATATGCTTTTATATACATATATATATCATATAAATAACCGTAATTTTTAAATTAAGTAAGGTCATAAAATGAATTTTACGCCATTGTTTTGTTTAAATGAATTAAAGACTATTTATACAGTGTTACAACAAATTGAATTTAAACTATTGTCAAGGGATACTTTTACCTACTAATAAATACATGCAAACATACAATGTATCGTATCATTTTATAACAAATTTAAAGAATTCAGTAGTGTTATTTACTTGAATAATAGTTCATTCCGTTGATAGTATACAGTTTATCTAATTTGTATATATGAGAGTGATTTTTACGACTGAATAATTTTGATTGTTTTAATGCATATACACAGAATTAAATGGTTCAATGGATTTTCTGTTAATATGAGATTGCTGGGAGATTTAAGAAGAGTTTTTTTTCAAAATTATATTATATCGATTAGAATAAATATTTCTAGGTGTAGGTATATGGGGTTTTTTCGACAAAATCATAATGAAGTGAAGTCTTTATGAAGTAAATCAACACGTTTAGCCAAAAATACTAAGAAATATACTTGGCAAACTGGACATGGCAACTAGTCATAGACCTAAGCGACTGAAGTATGGTTATCTGATGGTGTATATAGTAGCTTGTTCAGTAGGGCACCATGTCAGTATCGAAAACCAGAGGTAGATTAATAAATATCCAGCCGTAAGCAGTTGACACCTCACTCAAGTGAAAAACGATATAGTTCACGGTCAAGACATATTGCTTATCAATGGAAGACTAGGAGAGAATTTGAAATTCTCTTCGTGTGCATACGTTTAGTTATCTAATAAATGTTAGTATGTGCGCATTGCAACTTAACGAACTTTGATTAAATTTATTTAGCGGGAATAAACTGCTCATGTACTTGGCTACGAGTTACAGTCATTGTGGCTTGAATAAGTGCAGTAGGATTCGAACCCGGAAATCATTAGTTGAAAATCGAGTACTTAAGCCGGAGAATTCACACATACTCCAAGTGATGTTTGAATAAATGACGTTGTCATTCATTATCACCTGTTCTCACCGACAAATGCCATAACTCTGGAAGCACTGATTTTTGACCTAAATGAAATTTTACTAACTTTACTCAGCTTTCAGATCACAAACTTCACTATTACAGTATTCACTTAAGTAATCTAATATAAGAATTAAATAAATTAAACAGGTTAACTGCTGATTGACAGACAATGTAGTTATTGCTATTAGGTGGTTGGAAGCAATCAACAGGAAGCCTTCGAGCTAGGTTTCGTGCTAGTTGGCACTCATCAGCAAGGCGTATCTGCAACCTTGAAAGAACTTATGTCCCTTCTGAGATTCGAACCCGCGTCACCCAGTGTGCAATCAAAAATATCCACTACAGTCCGACAAGAGGTCAATCGCGGGACCGAATAGCTCAGTGGTAAAGTCTCTGACTGCAGTGCTGGGTGACGCGGGTTCGAATCTCAGAAGGGACATGAGTTCCTTCAAGGCTGCAGATACGCCTTGCTGATGATTGCCAACTAGCACGAAACCTAGGTCAGGCAAGGCTTCCCGCCGATTGCCTCCAACCATCTAATACCAACAATTCACAGTGCATCGTGATGGCGAGCCACCTAGTATGGTGGTTACATTGCAAGCTTGACTGATAGAACTCAATCTGCAGCGAAGATAAGACTAGACACATCACACTAGTTGCTAACTAGTGTGCAATCAAAAAAATATAGTTATTGCAGAGCCACTTCTTAATCAAAATCTTTATAACAGACTACACTGAAGCAAATATCTTCATACGCACAAATATGTTCACCTGTTCAATAAATTATTTTCTTTTTCACTACAGTTATTCACTTACTTTGATTTTTTTGTTCTTTTGTCTCCACTATCCCATATGAGAAATGAATTAAACGATTAAACATTAGAATAACAGCTATGCTTAGTCTTCACTGAGTACTGCAACACTTCAGACTTTAAGCGTTGGTTTGTAGGGATTTGAGGACAAATACTCACCGGAGACATTGGCTATCGGTTGCGCTATATAGTGAATTGGCAGAAGTTAGAATTCATGGACTGGCCATTGGATCGGGTCCCAGTAGTTTAATGGTATACGAGCTCGCCTTGTAAACAGAATATCCTGGGTTCGAACCCTGGTGGTGGGTGCGTACTGTTGAGGATTTCCAAACTAGGATGGAGGAAATAGCTGTCCAGTACTCTCAGGTTTTCCAATGGTTCTCTAACTAATGTCAGCTCATGATGAAAATCCTGTAACTTCAGACTTTAATCAGTCGAGTATTCGTAACTCGCACACTGGAATTTCTTGTTTGAAAACTATAATATTCGGGGGGGGGGGCAAACTTCATTATGGTTTCTGCTGGAAACTAAGTATTTAGATGGTTGCATGCCATCTACTTAACAGCGAAATGACAATCAAAAAAAATTAAAAACAATGCCTAATTCGAAGTCACTTGTATGAGAGTGACTAGCAATGAAATCTAGGGTGCATGTTTCGTCCTATTTGGGACTCGATGACTGAACATTCATGCAAACAGCCAACATTCCAAAATAAGGTTGATCACTTCAGTCCAGTGATATATCGACAGGGTTTCATAAATAAGAATAAATCAAAGCAAGCACTTCTTGTTTTCCATTTTCTTTATTTTTAATTTTTCAATAATAGCAGTATACATACTCTGTAGGTCTTGATAGCCGAATTTTGATTGTCCCTACTAAGTGGGGAAGACAAACTGGAAGATATGTGAGTGAAAAGCAACAAGCTGGCAGAAGAAGCATCAAGGATATAGCTTCAGGTGAACATAGAGAAAACAGAGGTAATGAAGATTTATGCCCAACAGCAACAGCAATAACACTAGATAACAATCAACATAAATTGGAGAAATCTGAAGGAAGCAACCTCCTTTACCTACCCTACTTGTGAAGCATCGTTTCAATTAACAGGCAGAACTGATGAGGATATCAAAGCGAGGATAGGGAAAGCAAGGCAACCTTTCATTACTCTCAAGTCTGTGTGGAGAAAATAAGATATCGATTTTCAACTCCAATGTGAAGTCAGTGCTACTATACGGATCAGAGACTTGGCACCACGTCACGAAGGGCACTTCAAACAAACTACAGACTTTCATCAACAGCTGTCTTCGCTCAGTACTCAAGATCAGATGGCCAGAAAAGATCAGCAACAGAGATCTCTGGGAACGAACCAACCAGGAACCGGTTGTACAACAAATATACACGAAGAAATGGAGGTGGGTCGGTCATGCCACGAGAAAACTATCAACTGAGTGACATCAAATGCCAGGCCATTGCTCGAGTGGGACCTGACAGAATGGGAAGTGGCGAGTTGTCCGTCAGTGCGAGGGTGACATGGAGAAGGTCATGCGAAGAGGAGATGAAAGCATATCGTCAGATGTGGAGCCAGTTGGAAACGTTGGTGGAGAACTGAACGTAATGGAGACGTGTGGCTGAAGCCCTATGTCCCTCTAAGAACTAAAGGAGACAATAATAATAACAAGTTAAGAAGACTGAAAGTTGTATAAGATAGTATGCTATTTCTTCTACTTGTCTCTAAGAAACTTTTCATTGTGAATTCATCTTTTATAAATGTACCGAGAATTGGCATTGGAAAATACCATTGTGAATGACTACCATAAGAGTTGCAAGTATTCAAGAATATTTAAAATGCTGCAACTCCCGCATTGCTGAGATTTAGCTTAGTGAAATATGGATAAAGTTTTATTTTCTTAACTCACTGGAAGAATAAGAGTACACGTTTATCAGGCATCTGTTCCAGATTTTGTAGACTGCTTTGTTAGCCATTTGGTTATTTCAGGTATTCTTCATTTTTGACTATTTCTTCGGATAATTTATGATTTTCAGATTAACTGACTAGAATAGATGATTTCACCATTGATTGCTTAAGCATAGCCACCCGAAGTTCTAACTTATGATAAGTAAATTTCTACTTGTGAATTTACAGTTATATTCAGCTGTATAGTCACAATTATACAATTGCTAGGTGGAAATGACCATCTTCTTTTAGACAGAAGATTGTCAACGTGAACAGATGTGTGTTACTGGGTTTGGAGATAGCTAGCAGAAGAATGTAGTATGCGCACTTCATCCTAACTTCGAGGCTTTTCAACTGTCTATTGTGCTTTATGTCTAACCTTCGTGTTAATCTTCGAATATCTCCGAAGCATCCATACTAAGAGCTGACAATGTCAAAACAGAACGAGTATTCTGGCCTGAAATTCCAAAATAACTTAAACCACCATTTGTTTTGAATTTGGATCAGTAGAAGTAGTTAAGTACTCATGAGTAACCATCTAGCGATTATCACTGTCACACATGTAATTAAACGGATAATTTGATGTGAATAGTATTCTGAGTTCTAATACGCGTATTCAGTAGGTTAAATGCAAGTTATTCTCCACAAATGACATTCAAAAACTTCAGGAGCATTGATACTACTTAATAGGATATTAGTAGCATTGTATTCTCCCTAAACATTTTGCTACAGTTATCTGTTATGACTTCAGAATTCCACTATTTGTTTTGTTGTACTAAAGTAATCGATCACCATTGACGAATGAGCTGCTGGAGGGGACGACGTTTCTACTATGGTATTGATCTCTGTTTGGTGTTATTTGATATATTTTAGTTAGTGATAGTATACGTGGCGCACTTTTCATCTTGCTCAGTTGTTGAATTGTTCGTGTACATGCATCTGTGATGATGTTCCCAGTATGACTCGAATCCAGAATGTTTCATTTCGAACGCTAAAGCATCATCTATTATAGAATATCAATGCACGTAATTTTGAAACTTTTAACTTTACAGAAACGAATTATTTGTGTCCAGTAACCTAAACATTAGGCATTTACAAATCTCAATCAATAACAACTGATACCTATAGTAATGGAGACTATCCTTTTTAACTTATAGTATTATAATAGCACAAAGTTGGCACAGTGTTAGCACATCGAGAGATGTACCACACAAAATAATACAGAACTTCAGATTTGTTCAACCCTTTTGTATGATTATGTGTTAGTAAATGTATTCCGATTGCTGGGTTTTTCTCTCAGTAATACTATATCAGTGTTTATAAGGATAAAACCTGAGCACTGTGGTAGAGTATAACTCCATTATGGATAGAATTTAATTTTGATAAAATCATACAGTTTTGTACAGTAATATTTATTGCCATTCATAATCATATCAAGGTACTCACACCACTTTTTTGCTTCATTTATATACATGAGTAAAAATTGATGATTAGGCATTTGAATAAAATCAATATAAGATAGAATTCGGTCTGCACCAAAGAAAGGACTTGACACATCGCACTAGTTACTAGTGTCCAATTAAATTATTCACTAAAGTCCTAGCTCAGTGGTAAAATCTCTGACTACAGCACTGGGTGACGCGGGTTTGAATCTCAGAAGGGACGTTAGTTCCTTCAAGGTTGCAGATACGCCTTGCTGACCGGTGAGTGCCAGCTAGCAAGAAACCTAGTTCTAAGGCTTCCTGCCGATTGCCTCCAACCATCTACCTAGAATGGTGGTCACTTTGCAAACCTGACTGATAGAATTCAGTCTGCACCAAAGATAGGACTAGACACATCACACTAGTTATTAGTGTCCAGTCGAAATAATATTACTGTTACCAGTAAAATACAATCAGATGGGAAATAAGATGTTTTTATAGCAAAATAAGTAACTTGTAAGAATGTTATAATGTGAATTGAATACATTTTAAGATTATTTATTATCCTCCTCTGATTTGACTGGTGGTAGTAATATCTTCCATATCTCTGGTATTTGCATTGAGTCATTTCTGTTGCATGTGTTGGGTGTAGACTAGATGAAGCAGAATTCAGTAATCAATCTCTCTCGCTCTCCACCTACCTATGTAGTTGACTTAACTCACAGCCATTGCAAGGTATTTTGTAAATTATATTATTTTGTTTAATTGGGTCAGCGTTTGTTTTTTTGTCAAATAGAATTATTTCATGATGGAATTATACTCTATACTCACTTCTTATATCAATGTTTAACTATATTCTTAAAACCCTGTTAGATAGAATTCATGGGCCATTGGATTTCATTCGAAAATCTGAATAGTCATGGGGTGCGCCTCGTTATCTGAAGGCTGTCAGTTCAATCCCCATTGAATTCTTGTGAGCATGCTGTTGAATAGTCCACAAACTAAGCGGAATCAGCAGTTCAGCATTCCCTGGTTTTTCAACCGTATTCTAACTTGATGTCATTTTGTGATCTAGCTACAGATCAGTTCAATCCTTGGAAATTAGCATACTTAAATACTATTTAAGTAATATGATAACAGTCTAAATTCGATAAGATCAACATTTTTACTTATAATCATCATCATCATCACCATTTCAGTCTAGTCTGAATTATTGTCCAAAATCTGTGCTTTAAACTGTTTGATATTATGTACAGTTATATATATCTGTTAAGCATAGAGATGGATATTGTCTATTTAATTGTTTATAAATTTTAAAATTGCTGTGTGATGAACTAATTAACTCTAATCTGTTTAATTTAGTGGATTGAATATAATGTGTTTGAAATATGTGCGTTTTAAATTTTCATACATCTTAACATAAATCTAAATATTACTTGAGTGAAATAGTCACAAATCGGGGCGATTTAATTCTGTCAGACAATAGATAAGTATTGAAAGACTATAAAATATCAGCAATTTCCTAGAAACATTGTTCTCCCATAAAGTCTGAGAGGCATATTCTATTAAGAAACGTTAGAAAAGGCAATCTTATTTAAAAGTTGAAAAGAGGAAAGACATATTATGACACGGAAAGGGTCTATAAGTATTTGCAACTGCCTTCAGTAACCCGTAGGAGTCATAAAGTCGGGTATGAGGACAAACGCTGATTGACAACAGTCGGTGGCAGTGGCGCTATATATAGTGAATTATCAGAATTTAGAATTCATTGGTCATTGGATCAACTATAATGTTCATAACGAGTTCTTTGGTTCGACCCCTGGTAGAGTTACGGGCACCCACTGCTGAAGAGACCCCGGCTGGGACAAAATATTATATAATAAGCCTTGGTTTTCAATGATTCTCAAACTGATTTCGATTGGTGATGAGATTTTTTTTGAAATCTAAAACACAGGCTAAACATTTAGCCTGCGATACTCAACTATACGATTAAACAAAGACTTTATGAATACCGCTCACTTTCTTGATTGTTTCTGCTTCTATTTTTCTTTTTTTAACAGGTGATATGCGTGTTGATGATTCAGCTTTGACACGACGTAAATACTATTATGCGCTTTATGAATGGAATGTTTGGGGTAGATGCACTTGTTTTGGTCATGCATCACGCTGTAAACCAAAATCATCAGCTGAAATAATTAAACCAGAAAAGGTGAATCAACTTTTTTGTGAATTCAGGTTTCTTGTGAAATGTCTGTAAAATTTGTTAGTCCTGTAAAGTTTAAAAGTTCGTTTTGTAAATTTCTGGAAGTTATGTTTAATCCATCATCCACCTGCCAACTTTCAAATCCGTTAATCACACTGTATAAAGAAAGCATTGATTTGAGGGGTGGAATGTATGATGGCATCGAGAGCCTTGTTTGTGTCAGGACCGGAGAACGTGGTCCTCTTAAGGTATTCTTTCACTGACAGAATTATTCATCTGCCATCAAACTGGGACAAACATTTGTATGAAGACTTTTTATGCAAGTGTTAACTTCAAGAAGAGGGAATTTAAAATATTCATGGTACATGAAAGCAGCTATAGATATGTTACTCTCCGTTGTTATTTCGGCCAGGATTAGAGTAGAGTTTAGACAAACAATCCAACAGGTTGAAGCCTTTGATTAACAACTCTTTTCTTTCGATATTGAAGATCAAATGGCTAGAGAGGATAAGCAAGAAGGAACTCTGACATGCAATGAAACAACCTAGAAATCATTTCCCAACAACTATGCAGAGGGAGATAGAAGTGGATTGGATATACTGTGATGGAACCATCGAATGATATCACACTCCAGTTATTCAAGTGGAACCTGAATGAAAAGTGATGAGTTGGGTGTCCAAGATCAGTATGGAGGAGATTGTGTAAACATGAAATGAAAGTTTCTGGGTAACTGTTAGGTTAGCTGAAGGTGATCGCACAGAATTGAGTGCGATATTCCACTTGGAATGAAAGGAATGAATGTTAATGCAATAAATAGACCATGCACATGGTCTGGGTTTCAAACCCCTGCCGACGCACGTCCGATATCAATGGTCGGCCTGCGAAATTCGGGCTACCGATATCATACGCTGAAAATTTCATACTTGTACCAAAAATACAGTGTGGAGTCAAGCTATATAAAAATAAAAAAATAAAAAAATAAAAAAACAAAAATTAAGTCTTTTAGTGTATGTTAGATAAAATAATTTAGTTTTTCTAATGACTTCCAGATATTGGAGTATTCGACTGTGATTATTTAGTTTATTTGATTACAAACCACAACTATCTATGGGATCATCCATAATCATACAATCAGATGAAATTTAGTGAACGTTATAAAAGTCAACTTAGAAAAATATAGACAGAATTTGATAACGGGAATTTTATCTATTTAATATGCCTAACAAAAAATAACAAAGAATTTGTAAAGGCTCACAAAAGCTGATCACTTTGTGGTGAGAGGTGTCTGCAAGACAAAATTGTTGACAACATCTGTCATCAATGTTTACGTCCCGAATCGGGGTCATGAGAAAAAACAATAACAAAGCCTAACCTTTGCAATTAAAAGTGTTCTCTGAGCTGGTTGGTTTAGTTGCGAAGCTTTCGTCGTCCTCCTGAACAACATCTTCAGCGCCATATTCAGCAAAATCCCATTTTTAGATGTCTTAATCAGGAGAACCAACACAGGAGATTTAGAGACACAAGTTTATAGAAAATCAACGCACACAGATCAAATACTCAACTATACTAGCAATAATTCAGTTACTCACAAACGAAACTGTGTGCAAACATTGTTTAAAAGAGTTCAGACACATTGTAGCACTCCAGAGTTGAAAAGAATGGAAGAAAAGTACATACAAACGGTCTTCAAAAAGAATGGTTATCCACAAAATTTCATCAAAAAGTGTTTAAAGTCGAATCAAAACACCAGCAAGAAACCATCATCGAAGACCACAAGAAAATTCATTCTACCATACATGAGGAATATCATGAGGAATATCTCTGAAATAACAGCCAGAATACTGAAACCGTTAGATATAGATATAGCACACAAACCAGTCAAATCGCCTAATTCGATATTATGCAAACCAAAAGATCCAACAGAAAAAGGGGATAAAATTAATACCATTTACAAAATAAATTGTATGGACTGCAACAAACATTACATCGACCAAAGTGGGAGTCCCCTTCGAATCAGAATCCAGGAGCATAAATCAGCCGTGAAAAGACATGATATGTATTCTTTAGTATCAATGCATACAGACAATTATGGTCATCAGTTTGATTGGGATCATGTCAAAATCCTAAACAGAGGAAACACGAAAAGTGCTAGAGAATTCCTAGAAGCCTGGTACTCAGGCGAAAATGCAATTAACAAACACGTTAATATAGATGAAATATACCAATTAATAAAAAGTAAATCAGGCGACCAAGAAGTTTAAAATCCAAGTCAATAGAAAGTAGTCAATACATATGTAAAGATAGTAACCAGGAGACGCAATTAAATCATGCATGAAGAAATTTAAATCATTTCACTTTGTGCTAAATATGGCGCTGAAGATGTTGTTCAGGAGGACGACGAAAGCTTCGCAACTAAACCAACCAGCTCAGAGAACACTTTTAAATGCAAATCATCCACCTGAGCTACAAATCTTCTCTATTATTTCAAAGCCTAACCTTGATGAACTCACCAACATATCATAGCAGACTTAACGTGGGTGGATACGATTCGCAGATATATGACCGGACTGTCTAAGAAACGGTCACAAAGAGACGACAGAATAACCCTCAGCAGGAAGAGAACCAATCAGAAGACGTTGCTTCTCTGCTAACAATAAGCTAATAATAATGTACATAAAAATCTATGAATATCTCTTAATTTTGTCAGTAAACGATCTGTTACCTTGCCCTTGTCCTCTGTTGTTACAATTCCAGTTGTTCACAAATTTCTCATTTAGTTAACCATTCAATCCTCTTCAGTGACTAGCTTTGTGACAGATCTCTAGGAGCCCGTGTGAGAATCCATGACCGATGAAGTTATCAAATGTAGCCAGTGAGGACAATTACTTTGTGACGACACTGGATATCATCTGGTATTTAGAATAGATTCGAAAATGTTGACAATACCAACTAAAAGATTTTAATTCAGGGGCTGAAAACTGATCCACCTGCTCTCAAAACGTAGTTCTCTGTGTGCATTGTTGTGGGGACTCAAATTGAACCAAGACAGCCACCTAGCATTACCCAAAGAAACAAACAAAGCTCATGATAACCCTTCTTGACTTTCAGGATCAAAGATTAGGTGTCTTTTTTATCTCCTTAGTTAGATACTAAGTTAAAGTTGTCTTTGTACAGAAGAGGTTTCATCATCCCTTTTTATAGGATTCTTTTTCTCGAACTGATACGAAGACTGGATTTACTTGACCCACCGGTGATTGATTTTATCTTGAATCTTATGTTTCTCAATATTTCCTGGAATTCAGTCTAAGATAAATCCTTGATTTACTGCATAAAATCACATGCGTGACGACGTATAGTGACGTTTTGTGGCTAGATAACGGTGGTCACATAAGTATCTTTGGTGAAAATGTTCAAATTTGCTTAAACAGTACCTATTATCGCCTTTGTAGATAAAAATTTATTTTAGACTAAACAGTTTCTATGATAACTTATCCAAATATATTTTTTATTTGAAAAAAAAATATTTATTAAAGGTATATGGTGTCTGTGAATGTACACATAACACTGCTGGTGAAAACTGTGAAACATGCGCTGATTTCCACTGGAATAAACCATGGATGCCTGCAACAAGAGATGCTGCTAATGCATGTGAAAGTAAGTAAAACAATGACATACAAATGATTGATTAATCAATAATTTTGAATATCTTCATGTTGTACTGCAAGAATGTAACAGCAACTATGCAAGCATGATACAAAATTTTTTTCAATGAACTGTTTAGTTTCACATTAGTTTAACTCTTAAATGATTGCCGGAATATTCACATAGTTATATTAAATAATTTTAGAGTCTTTTGAATTCCATTATCCGTTTAAACATCTTTCGTTCTTTTTATGAAAAAATCGGACTTATACAGGCTGCATTGTATACGTAACCTTGGTGTTAAATGGCTGAAGGCGACTGATGATGAACAGCTCAATCATAAGGTTTCTAACTTTGGCATTAGGTGATGTATGTTTTAATCTGTGAGGAGAGATCAATTCTGTCAGAGTTCTAGACATACCTCGTTGATAAATGCTAACTAGCATGAAATCTACATCTATGGCTTCCTGTCTAAGTGCACCGCATTGGTAAGCCGCTTGCGCTTGGTTAGCAAACTGGAAAGTTGACTGGTAGGGTTAAGTCAGTAAAATAAGTACCAGACACATGAGACTGGTTACTCCTTGTTAACCAGCCAACATATATATATATATAACCTTCTTGAATGATTCATGGTTTGGAACACAACTTTATTATGAGTATTAATATTTACCTTTCTCTTCCAACTCCTAACAATAATACTAGTAGCCTGGATTTTCTTCCTGATGCATCTGAAATGGTAGCTTGTAAGAGCTTCTGATTTTCCTAGGAAGACCGTCTGTTTCTTCTTTTCTAGAACATTTTATGTACATTTGAAACTAGTCTTCCCTTGTGAATACTTTAACTCAGAGGGAAACAAATAAAGGGCACAAAGGCAATGATCTTTTAAAATGGATTTTAGGTAATATTGCCTGCAATCACTAACTGGTTCTGGTTGTCATGTAAACCCCAAATGAGTAAACTGCAGTTCTCACTTCTATTCACATCAATAATCAATGACTGTGTAGGTTGATATCACTACATATTTGAATGTTACAGCCACGCTTTTCTCGCTAAGTATAAGATTCGCACATGGATAATAGACGATAGTAGAATTTTAGTTTCAGTGAACACTTATTATTTGTTCAGTTTTTGAGCTAAAAATGTCTTTTACTTGACTGCTAAGTAAAATATGATTAACTTGGCCTTTAACTGGAGCGACTACTGCAACACACTATACTGATTTTGTCCTGTTTAAGACTCATCAGCCTAATATGCTTATATTCATTTATGACCCCATTATGATAAATAATGCTTACACGAAGTTCATATACTGACCGAGATGACAAATTTGGACAGATAATTGATATGAATATATCCAGCTATTAGTGGCCATCATTAGCGGTGTATTTTTAGGTTGAACTAATAAATTATGAATCATCTAAGTAGTTAATTTTCATGAAAATTTATCAACATTTACAATGATTCCAAACGAAGCAGTTTCAGATGACTGAAAACACCATTCTACAAATATAATGATCAAAGAAATAAGACTTAGACTGACAATACCAGAATATTAAGAAATATATAATATATATGTATAACATATAATAGCAGCTGTCCAGTACTCCTGTAGCCAATCAACCACATCCCTACAAACCAGTACTTGAATATCAATGAGATGCTCACTAGCAGCTGGCCCTATTCAGGTAGGTAGTTAGTTACCTGGGGTTCTAGTGGGACGTCATGACTGGTAGGGTGCAGCAGCTCGGGTGTGAGGACAAATACTCGCCGAAGACATTGGCTAGCAGTTGCATTGTATCGTGAATTGGCAGAAGTTAGAATTGATGGACTGGCCATTGGATCGGGTCCCAGTGGCTTAATGGTCTATGAGCTCGCCTTGTAACCAGAAGGTCCTGGGTTCGAACCCTGGTGGTGTGCGTACTGCTGAAGAGTCCCAAACTAGGACGAAGGAAACAGCTGTCCAGTACTCCCTGCAGGTTTTCCAATGGTTCTCTAACCAATGTCAGCTCATGATGAAATCCTGTAACCAATCAACCAAATCCCTACAAACCAATACTTGAATATAATATTTAACTTGAAATGAAATTCATATGCAATCAGTCTAATTCACTTGAATAACATGATGAGATTTCACTAGCTTTCACTCTCTACTTGTGTGTCCAACAACTGAATCCAATTATCAATGATTTCATATAAAAGCAAGTCAACCGTATCTGACGCATTTTTCGTGTTTACTAAGACTCATTTTGAATCCTGGTTGAATAACTTTCATCAAAATCCTGTGATGCTTTATACGTGCAAAGTGGTCAAAAATATAGTCGTGATAATGTACACTGGATTAGAATAAAACTTTTTCGTTACGTTTTTGGACTAGTGGCCTACTGAATCTAAATTTAGTAATAAACATGAAGTTGATCTGCATCTTAGTAGACGGTTAATTTATGCATTGTGATCTAAATCCATCATGAATTCAGGAGTTTCAAGAAATAAACTAATCTATGCCACGTCATCAGACAGTACAAGACAATGATGATGTAAATGCCACAATGTCTTCCTATTATCTTAAGGATTCCGTTGATTTTCCGGGTGCATAACATGTTGTTTAAACTTAGCATCCCGGGGACAGATATTTCATGTGATAGGTTACGAGCCACACTTATTGCGTGAACCATGACGATACTACCCACTCGCTAGGGATGAAGTAGATAGAGTAGGATTCGGGCCCACATTTCACTCGTCTGAAATCGAGTTCATAGGCCAATATAAGATGCATTTTCTCTTAGTTCGGTACAGGTTTCAGAAAGCATTTATACAAACTGCTAATGAGGTGATTTTCGGTCCGAAACATTGAAATTAAAATAATTCTCGATTCTTTTATTTAATGGATCATTGATCAATGAATAAATAAGAAATACACTACAAACAATCAAAATTTGATTGATTCAAGGAGAGTACAATGTGAAATTTCTTGTAATCTGTTAAACTACTAACAAATAGTTTTTAGTAGGTTAAGAAAGTTTTCCTATTTTTTATCATATGAGCTTCTCAATAAATCCGTGATGCAATCAAATTTATCTAAATTAAAGAGAACGTTAGTGATCATCTGATTCTCTCCTACCGCGACTGTATAGCTTAGAGTATACGAATTAAAAGTATGCGGCTAGGCATTAAGTTCCAGCCTTAGGCATCCTACTTCAAAGACTGTATTAAGAAGCTTAAATTTATCGATTTTCGTCATTGTTAATTTAAGTTGCTTAATTCATTCAGGTTCTATGGAAACGGACTGAGCATAAACAAATATGATGCAGTCTGAAATAAAGGATAACCCAATTAATCATCTTTCCCTAAAGATTGTTCAGTTTATCTTTTTCAAGGAATAATCGCCTTACATCTCGCACAAGTATAACTGTAAAATTTTTACTCATTATTTACAAAAGCGTAATACTTCTAAGAAAAAACATTAGAGGTTAAGGAAAGGTACAGAGTGAATGGTCAAAAAGAGAATTAATGTACAATATGGACATCACGTGCTCTGTGCCAATTCAGAAACCGCAACTAAATATCATTGCATAAGAATGAGTAGATTCTCTTAAAAGATGCAAGGTAAATGAATAACAGGATGAGTAGGCAAATAAGATAAAAACGTTACGTAATATGGTGTGAAATCCGCTAACATAGAATTTAACCCTGCAAAAAACAAAATTTGATTTAGAATGACAAGTGGAACAAGTAAAGTAATACCGAAGACAATTCAAGGTGAAATAATAACAGTAACAATTGACACAATAAGTGAAGGGTATACAAATTGAATAAACGTAATCAAAAATTATTAGATTCAAAATGATGAAAGGGCATTATCATACCTTAGCATAGAGCGAATAGGACCATGAGAGTTAGAGGGGCTGAAAAAATTCTTCTGGCTTTTCTATTTCGATGGTTAAAGCTTCAGATATGCAGATAAATCAGTTGCGCAATGATTTGGGCAAATTATCTTTCGTCTTGTAGATGACTTTAAAGGAACAAGCTATAGAGATAGTGTGAACAGTGTCGAGCAGATGTTTAATTAGTGCGCTTGCTATAGCTCCGATGCTACCTATTAGTAACCAAGCAGGATAGTGCTTTTGCACCCACTTGGACAAAACCAGAATCGAACGACCGATATACCTAGCCTGATTCGAGCAGGTGAATTGATAAACGAGGGATCTTGTCCTTCAGGTTATTGAATCGTACTGGCCAAGTAGAAAACATTGTTCTCAACTACATTATAGTCTATGTCCTTTTCAGGGACTGTGAGATCCTTCGAAATAGAGAAGCCAGGTCTCTGTATACAGAAAGGGTTTGGTCAACCCCTCTAACTCTTATGGTCCTATTCGCTCTATGCTAAGGTATGATAATGCCCTTTCATCATTTTGAATCTACTAATTTTTCATTTCGTTTATTCAATTTGTATACCCTTCACTTATTGTGTCAATTGTTACTGTTATTATTTCACCTTGAATTGTCTTCGGTATTACTTTACTTGTCCCACTTGTCATTCTAGATCAAATTTTGTTTTCTGCAGGGTTGAATTCCATGTTGGCGGATTTCACACCATGCTATGTAACGTTTTTATTTTATTTGCCTACTAATCCTATTACTGTACACCCCCTTCCTATAACTATACATCCAAATGAATGATACTTAGAAGATAATAGAACACGCGGAAAACAAACTAAATGTGGTAAAATACATAGAGATAATAAGAAGTTGATCTACAGAAATGCAGATATAATAAAGAAAATACTAGTGCTATGATATATACCAATTGTCGTGACCAAAATTCATGTATTTTGATCCTATATCAGAAAACTAATCAACGAAACCAAGTCGATACTATCCACATGATTTGTAAAGTTCTTCTCTATGGTTAAGCAAACGTCTGTGTGAAAAAAAATCAGTTGCACCACTGAACAGTATTAAGTTATATCAAAAATACGAAAATACGTCAACAATAGTATGAGGTATATTTATACAGTCCGAAGTTTTCTTAGGTACAAAACACCTACTAAGCGGCAGCAATTACTAACCAAATATGGCTGTAAAACAAATAACTGGGGATCAACAAGAATGTTCCTAACAAAATGGAATCAGAGGTCTGTCAATGGATAGTCCAATGACAATCAACCATTCAAATTAAATCGCACTAGTAAAATAGCACCTTATTATTAACAGTCAAGTGTCACACAATAGCAAAGTGAAGAATTAGGAATTGGAATCAACCCAAAATAAGGGAGGGAGTGACGTGGAAGAGATAGTGCGGCGGGGGGGGGGGAGATGAGAGATTACAGACAATCGTGGGGCTAGCTAAAGAGGACCGCGAGAAATAGGACAAATTAGAGAGGCGCTGTTGAAGCCCTGTGTTCTACTCGGAACTCGACGGGAAGAAAAATAATGATAAAAACAAAGACAATTAATAAGGATGGAGTGAGAAAAAGACATACAAGTGTTAGGATGACTATACGCAGGTCAACGGTAAAGGCTGATAACTGGAAGATCAGTTGAAATACTCAAAAAGATAACGCTGCTGTTAATTAACTGTTCATGAAGAATTCTTAGATGAACCATTGTACTACACTACTTAGTAAATCAAGTAATTTAAGTCTTGAAGTACACAAACAGAAAAGAAAAAGAGAAAAGAGAGTATAAAAATTATTGTGATACAATTTTGTACTACATACATCTGTCTTATCTCACTTTGTTTATTTGTTAATTTACTTTACAGAATGCAACTGTAACAATCATGCTACAGCGTGTTTCTTCAATCCTGTCTTATATATCAAGTCTGGCAATGTATCCGGTGGTAATTGCCACGGTTGTATGCACAATACAGAAGGTGTGAACTGTGAATTCTGTCAACCGAATTTCTACCGTCATCCAAGTTATCCAATAGATCATCCGTTAACATGTCAACGTGAGTCAGTATTTTCTCTTTTCTGTACATATATTGAAGAGTAGAATTATTGAAAGAGGAAATTCTCTAAAAAGACCTAGGATTCACGCTTAGATGAATAGTTGTCCTACTTAAGACCACTCGATTTTCACTGATTGTCTTTTGGAAAAACGTCAAAACTAGTGTCCATAATTTCAATCTCTACCATAGATTTATCGTGCTCCTCATGCAAGTCGAAAACATTTACTCAGAACGGTTGTGTGTCTTCATCCTGTCGGACCAGACCGATTCTAACCAGTCTTATACTTACTTGTAAACGCTTTGGCTTCCAAAGGCATGCACACATACACACGTACTAATTGTGCAAGCAAAATGTATAATAGTCTGTTATTTATGAAAGAATACTTTTACGTTAATATGTAAAGAGTCATGAAGAAGATCAATAACAATTACGACCGATCGAAGCAACCATCCAGTGTTTAGATCACTTCCATCTGCTGAGCAAACACTAATCCTTGATGTGAGTGAGTAGTGTCTTGCATCAACGCTTGCTTTCTTGACTACCATTTACGGTATCAAGTAGATCACATGTTGTGACCTGAATAATTTCAGTTTACAAAGAAAAATGTCAATGCGTTGGTGATACAGCGACAGAGTGCATGGCAACCACGCATGTGGTTCGGGTTTCGATCCCCGAGTGATGCACTCCTCTACCTCGCTAAGCCTGTAATAAGACCGGTAATAAGGGAAGGTTGGGCATAAGGCTAGCAACCACACCCCGTAAAAATAAACGTCACTGCTAGTGAAACTTCAAAGCTCTCACTTGAAGCCCTATGTCCCACTAGAAACGTAAAGAAATAAAATAAAAATAATAAAGGAAAATGTGATGAAACTAAACCTTTAACTGTGGTGAATTTGATTTAACAGATGGAAATACTATAAAAAGTGAGCTCTGCATAAGTATAAAACCCAGGCCAGGTAAATATGTTTAAATTTCATACTGTCCTTTTATAAGCTTCACACGCCAGACCCTTGAGTGGACTGCGAATGACAGTTGATGGAAAACATAAAGAATACGGTTTTAAGGTGAAGTGAAAACTTATGTGTACCTGTGAAGCCAAGTGAAAATGATAGCTAGAAGCCGAGCGCAAGGGAAACATGCCACTGGAGAAGTCTATTCCCTCCACAACTCAAGGAGCTGGTAAAAATAATAATTTTCATGAGCAGCGTACTTTGACTCGTTGCGGTCTAAACTCAGAGGACCAATCCTTTCATTCTGCTCTATAGCTGTCCGAAACTTCCTTGAGGAACGCACAGTCACAAAATGCCCCAAGGACAACAAAAGGATGATTGTCTGTGATTGGAATTTCCGCGTGGTTCTATTCAACAGTAATAATATCAAAAAACTCAAAATTACCTTATTAATGCCGTTAGACAGCTATGCAGGCAGTATAACTTTCTAAGCTCAAAACAAACACTATTGTCTCAATATATTTTTTCATTTTCTTTGCGTTCCCAGTGGAACATGGGGCTCCAAGCTAGAGCTTTGAAGTTTCTGTAGCAGTGATATTTATTTTTACGGGATTGGGTCGCTAGCCTCATGCCCAAGCTTCCCACTTTATCAGTCTTAATACTGGTTTAGTGAGGTAGAGGGATGCGTCGGCCGGGGATCGAACCCCGGATTGTATGCGTGGTTGGCGAGCATTATACCTCTGTGTCACCGACGCAAAACAAATACTATAGAACAAAATTAGTTGACCAAGATTCAACAGTAAGAAGTTCCCTTGAATCAAGTAGAATATTCCTAACAAGGTGGGATCGAAAACTCTGTCCACAAGAATCATAAACCAACGCTTCCCACAGACAGCCCAATGTCAGAATGACCTTGATTCACTCAAACAAAATCACATCATAAAACAACACATTATCAATGTGTCGTACAACCACAAAGAGAAGCATCAAAACTAAAGATTAAACCAGTGCAGAGATAAATAATCAGGATCAAGTCGACATATCATCTGAAAATGTCAGAACAATGATGTATAGTCGAGGGGAAAACGGATCATAATTACACAGTCAGTTGAAACATCCAAATAAGTATAAATATTATGATGAGATCTTTCAGAAGGGATTTTTTATACAATCTTTGCCTCATACTACTAGGTGGTTAAAAACCTCAAGATTACTTTTGACATTCCAGGAGGCTTAATTAGTATAGTAGCAATCAAATATAAAGTATGGATGATAATCCTCAAAGTGCATAACTGACTGTGGAGAAAATCTGAGAGACGATATACACAGAAAGATCGTATAGTGAGGTTTGAACATTTTCAATTTTCTAAAGAAATAGCGATGACATTTTTGAACTTTGAACTGCGCGTTACGCAAACAACTAATTCGATGCTATAGATACCAATATTCCAGAAAATTAGCTGTGTAAGCTGACTCAGTCTATGTGAACCGGTGATTAACTTAAAACAATCGAAACCTTTATTTAGTATTTAGAACATTTCGGTCTCACTAGCAAGCTTCATGACTAGTTTCCACGTATTATGACTAGTATTTCATTCAGCTATGCTCAATAAGTGTGCTTCGGTGGCATAGCGGTTAGGACGCTCGCCGACCATGCACATGGTTCGGGGTTCGATCCCTGGCCGACGCACTCCTTTACCTCGCTAAGCCAGAAATAATCCTGGTAAAGAGGAAAGGTTGGGCATGGGGCTAGCAACGCCATCCTGTAAAAATTAAACACTGCTACATAAACTTCAAGCCACTAGCTTGAGGCCCTATGTTCCACGGGGAACTTGAACGAAAAAAGCTCAATATGTAATGTAACAGAATAATACATATACATGAAATACTAAACTGCAAATGATGCTATTTTCTCCCCACACCTCTTCTGTCTTGCTTATTTATTCAGCTTGTAATTGTAATTTGGATGGTACACTATACGATAACTTTTGTCAACAGTATACCATACCAGAACAGGGTACAGTTGCTGGTCGATGTATATGTAAAAAGAATGTTGGCGGAGATAAATGTGACCGATGTAAAGTTGGATTTTGGAATTTTCAAGCTGAAAATCCTGATGGTTGTGAATGTAAGTTATGATAAATTATATGAAATTATGTATATGTGAAATATTTATTCTCAAATTAATTAACATCATTCCTAAGCGGACAGATTTCATACTTCATTGGTTTATTTAAACAAAACAACTTGAGAATGCCTATATAGAACACCTTGAAAAGTTAAATTTCCTTCAATCTCTTGTGTTATAGTGTGCAACTATGCATTTATTTTTCATTGTCATTTCTTGCGTGTTTCAGATTAATTTTAATCATTCATGATAAAGCATTTTTCTGAAGGAATGTACAAAATGTTTTGTATACTATGCACAAATTTGTTAGATAATGAAGGTTACTTATCAAGAACGAGTTGACAACAAGTGTATTGTTTTGCTGAGATAGATGATTTTTCTTTTTAGTTCTTTCCTGTATCCTAAACAAATTACTCATTAAATAACAATAATGTTCAGAAGCATCGTATCCTTAACTGTTCACTTTCGTTAATACAATCGGAAATCTGAAAGTAGATTGTTGCTACTGTGATGAGAGCTGTCAGCTAGCCAAAATTAGTAGACAGCAATTTACATAAATTTACAAAGACTAACTCAACAACCAATCACAGCAGACTTAGCGTGGGCGGATACGATTCGCAGATATATGGTCTGACCTTCGAAGAAACGGCCACAAATAGATGACAGAATAACCTTCAGCATGAAAACAACCAATCAGGAGACGTTACCTCTCTGCTAACAATAACGAATAATAATGTACATAAAAATCTATAAATATCTGTTGATTTCCTCAATAAACGATCTGTTGCCTGGCCATTATCTTCCGTTGTTAACTACTACTGATTACTGTTATGTTAAATGGTTGGAGGCAATTGGCGGGAAGTCTTGAATATAGGTCTAGTGCTTATTGGTAATTTTTACCAAGGCGTATCTGCAATCTTTAGGGAACTGATGTCTTATCAGAGATTCCGACCCACATCATCTAGTGATGCAGTCAAGGACCACATTTCAGGGCTAACTGACAGAATTCACTGAAGAGCAGCACTAAATGCTGAACGCATCATATTGCTTACTCTTTACTGATTAATTAGTATTATTACTGTGATATGTTAAAATTTTAGAATTTCCAACAGTCTTCAGACTTTTATTAACAGTGATCTTAGCTTCATGTCGAAGGTCAAATGACTGGGAAGAATTAGCAACAAGCAACTCTGGGAACAAACCAATCAAGTAACTACCGCTCAACAAATATTTCGAAGGAAATGGAGATGGACTGAGGAGACCGTTGGTTGATATTGCGTGCCAGGCTATTGCTCGATTGGAACTCAAAATGGGAAATGACGAGTTGGGTGTAAGAACGAGAATGACATGAAGGCGATCATGTAAGGAGGAGGTGTAAGCCTATGGGTAGTTGTTAGATCTGCTACAAAAAACTGCAGAGAACGGGGCAAAATGGAGACTTGCTGTTGAAGCCCTATGTCCCATTCACAACCCAAGGAAATAATAATTATAACAATAATTACTGTAATATCCATTTCAGAATTTCTGAAATAACTCTTTCTCAAGGAATTACCATATTTGTGCATTTTACATAAATCCACCGAATTGTCTTTTGTTCTTCATTGAATCGAAGCTCACTGAAGATTTGTCTCAGTAGGCTTATTTCAGCCTGAACCATCCCTATGAATTTGGGTTTGTAGTTATTTGGATCAATTTCAAAATGGATCTTGGGAAGGATCGAAATTAGCAGAAGAAACCTCGGAAACCACTATCTTTCCTTGAATTCACCATCCATAAGATTTAAACGTTCTAACTCACCTTATAACCTAAATATTGTGGGTTCAAACCATGGTAAGTTGACTGGTAAGCAGTACTGAAAAGTTTCAAATTAAAACGAAACAGCTAACCAGTGGATGTAGTATTAGCAGTAGTTCGTAGTTATATTAGTCGCTTTTACTCTAAGTGACTTCTTGGGCCATCAGGAATACAAATCTTCTTCACTTCTTGAAGTGAAAGTCATTTTGACTGGTGATAAAACATTTACGGTCTGCAGTTTGTCATTTTTATCTCAATTAAATTCAACTTTTTAAAATAAATGTTCAGCTAATAATATTTGTAATTACTATTTCTACAGCTTGTTCTTGTAATATGATTGGTACAATTGATAATGGTGGGTGTGATCCATACACTGGATTGTGTACGTGTAAACGATTTGTTGGTGGTCCAAACTGTGATCGATGTCTGGTCAGTGTGTTATGTATACTACTATTTTATTATTACTGTTATTATTATCATAATGACCCTTATCATCACCACTATTGTTACTAATGTTTTACTATTCAGCTCTTCACTTGAAATGTGATAAACAAATCCGTCAGTTTTAGTATCTGATGTAAATCGATGATTACAACAGTTTCAGAACAGAGTTTGTTGGCACCCATACATATTATATGCCAACCGAAAAGTATTAGATAAAGAAAGCAAACTATAAAGTTGTAAATCTCCATCCAATGAGGTGGCTGAAACATACCAAACCAACAACTTTCTCAGGGATTAATACTAGCTAGTGTAGGAATGGGTTGATAAAGAATCAGGTGTGGCTAGTTGTGGTACTAATATATGGCTATGATTCTCAGAATTTTAAGAATCAATGGTTGGAGACTGCGTGTGTGGTGATTGGCTAAAACTCTTTAGCGTTGATTCACAGGTGTGATATTAGGGGATTGTTGTCTAGCGTCTTACTCCTCTTAACTCTTTAACACTGCTGAATTTGATTTTTCTCATTCTAGAAGGTATTTTAGAGCCTGAATGTAAATTTTAGTGAATAAACGGTGTGTTTCTAAAACAATTCGAGACATTAAGGCCCTCTTAATCATTTTGAACAAAGCGATAACACAAAATGAAGCAGGTTGATAGGGATGCATTTTTTATGTCGTCGGTATCTTATCGTCTGCGTCCAACCTGAATAATGGAGGTCAGTGTTCTTATTAAAACGCTGATATACTTAAGTTCTTTGGAGATACAATGTTGAACAATGAGAATCATCATGATGTATATATATATATATATATATATATATACATTCATATATATAATGTGATCGGAGTGTGTTGAACAGAATAAAAGGGTGGGGAACCCTTCTATTTCTAATCAAAATTTTAAAGGTATTTCTGCAGCTATGAATGCTTATGAACCAATTTCATGATAAACATATAAACCGCATTTTGATCCTATTATGTACGAGAATAGTACTGCTGGTAAGGTTCAGTAACATCAACAAATTTCATATGGGTTGGCATACCTAACTCCAATAATGCTGTGACTTGGTTTCGATATGGGAAGGTAATAAGTAACTTGTGTGAAGCCCAATTACCAGTATCTGTTCCCAATCAATCCTTACCCCAACAGCCCTCGAAAATAGAGAGAAGTTAGGCTAATTCTAACATGTGAAAACTACTGGCTTTTTATTCTATTAAAATACAAATATTACGCGCCTCGGAAAGTTAAGCCAGTAAAGAATTAACCTAACTGGTTGCAGGCTGTTTGGGGTTTAAAGTTGTCCAATCACACTGCAATAAGCATTCAGCCTTGGCCTGATGGTTTAAATTTCTTCAGATTAGTTTCTGAGTGTTTTGCTTGGTTTTAGCTGGTTTTAAGGTAGAGTAAAATCACAGATACATATAACTGATCCTAAATCGTGTAACACAAGTTAATCATTTATGTTAGACTACCACTATTCAAATAATCAATTAACGGATTGATTGCTACACTGGAAGGGGAGATTGAAAAAAGGAAGACAAAATATTGATTGCTCCAGTCAAAAACAAAGAGTACATGGAAACGATGGATCCAATCCATGTCGAAAAATGCTAAGTCGAGACCAAAGATATTGTCGAGACATCCTCTTTAGTAGCCTGTAGGTTAAATGAGACCAATCATTTTGAGTCAGTGTTAAAATAAGCAATGGGGAATTCACACTTTTTGATGAATTGCTGGTTTCATTTCAAGACCAACTGCATCATCCCTACTATTTTATCAGTTGAAGAATATTAAATCACATTGTTTTTGACTAGTGCGACCAGAGAGAATTTAAGTCTATGGTACTCTAAGTTCCATAGCTGCCGTTGCTAGAATTCAGTCATGCGGAATCAACTTTTCATATACCAGGCTATGAGCCTAACTTATCGTGTAGTGGCTAATGATACTCTCCAGTTGTGTAGACTGAAGTGAAACTGGATTCGAATGTAAAACCTGTTGACCAAACGTCGAGAGTTAAGCTGATCAGCCACATTCCATGGCTACACAGTTGCAACACTTTGTGATCATCTACATATATACGGTAGATGAAAATACATATGAACAACAACAAAGACACTATGACACAATGAGCGAATAAAGCCGAAATAATATTGACTGGATTCAAGAACATGGTGTACTAATTCACCAATACAATTCATTTTTAATCAGTGACTTTTCAAACTAAAATTGATTTTTTATCATTGGTTTTCACTCATTCTTGGGGAAACTGAAGTACACTTAAGTTGACTCACTATAGTACTCATGTAGGAGGATGATACTTGAAACTGAGGTGTAAAGCTAGAAGTCAATTAGAAGTGGACTAACCAAGCTACATAGCTTAAAATACTAATCAGTTTATGGCTTTACTTCAATCACTGAGGTTTCCTGTGAGCTGTTATGTAATTACGTGGTATATATCTATAATAATAATAATAATACCTATAATAATCAAACTAGCTGTCCAGTTGAGTGATTTCATCTCATTTTGTTTAATTGTCATATAGGGAGTTAGGCTGAGATGAAGTAATATAAACACATGAACTTTTACAGTAATCATTCAATGTTTTATTTTTTTCTCTAAACAGGAGGGTTATTTCAATCTTTCAACAGCACCATTAGGTTGTCAAGAATGCGCATGTAGTCAGATTGGTTCATTGAATCCCAATTGTGATCGAGTCAATGGACAGTGTGCTTGTAAAGTTGGTTTCACTGGACGTGACTGTAGTCAAGTTGAAGATGGTTATTATATTGTTCCACCGCATGAAGTGATTTCTAAACCAGATGAAAAAGAGATCACATTAGTTGGACCTAAAGGTGAAGGCAAATATGTGATTGTTCTTGATGTTGATCCAAAACAGGTAAGTGATCAAATACTGAATATGGTAAAACTTTTGGTTAGAACACATAAAGTTACTGTAGTTGTATTATAATACAAGAATGCATGCATATTTAATTATCTTAGATCTGCGATGGAGAATTACAACATAGTATTTAAGTGATGGGTCCTCCCTAACTATTGTCAAACTATAAAAGGTGTTTTTCTGCTTATGGCCACCAGTGTACCTATCTGATTTTGTGCGTTGATTGAAATCAACCGATAAGATATGCAACGAAATATGTATGATTACTAGTCATAGTTGCCACAACGTACACACGATTCATAGATTTCAGTCAACACAGTTGACTAAACACCTATAATGGTAATCATTTGGTGACTGGTTAACATATGTCGTCTATTGACAAAGGGCATCTGTCTGGCTTTAAAAGAGAAGAGGCAAGTCTCTCAGTTCGTGTCACACAGAGAACATGAGTTTTTAAGTCTGTTTTGCTGACAAATATCAACATGTTCATGTTTTCTCGAATAGTTACATAGTACTCATTGATATAAGTAACCATTCTTGCCAGTCTGTAGTGCTGCTAAACTAGATCAAGGTGATCTAAACACCTTTGGATTCTGTGTGGAACATTAGGCTTCTGCAGCACATCTCCATTTTACTCCTTTCCCTGGTTCACTATTTAGCTGGCTCCATGATTGTTAATAAGCTTTCATTTCCACCTCATACGATCTTGTCCATGTCACATTCGGACATCTAAGTCGTCTTTTCCCATTCGGGTTCCATTCTAGGGCCTGGAACGCTATGTCACTCAACGGTCCATCCAGTGTTTCCAATCCACCTCCATTTTCTTCTTCATAGTTCTGCTTCAGAATTTGGTAACGTTTTAGATTTCAATGAGCTGAAGCTTGGACAGTGTGTGCGAAAAATGGTGATACTTATCAGGCATTTGAATGTTCCAACTGGTTTGCCGAAAATGTCTATTCCTAGGCCATCAACCTAATCAGGTGTACTTAATTAGTCATGCAAATTAATTGTTGAACACGTTCACCTAAGTATTAACATGAGTCAAGAAGAAGAAGCTTTGCTTCATCTGTTCCTTCGCCTTGTTATCATTCGTTATTCTGTGGTTTCTGAAATCTTGATGAAAAAGTGTGTTGTCTCTGCAGTTTTAATCTATGTCACTCAATGACGAAATTATCGATTTATCACTGGAGGTATTGTGAACACTGACTGATAGTCTGTACACTTATGTAGTTCTTCCTAACTTGCTGACAAAACAGATTACTAACACTGTTTAATCAGCTGACGTCAATTCTCAACGTACGAAACTATGTTCATTACATTCATACAGTAAACTGAACAGATGAGTTATTGCTACTCAAACATAAAAAAACTTGTATGTTTATTTTGATACTATTTCCTATTCCCGAAATTAAAGAAGCCATAGCTCCGCAACCGTAAGTCCTATAGGGGCGAGACGGGTACCAATCGGTTCGTCTCGTCGAGAGGAATCCAAATGGTATATAAATCAGAGGGTAAAAGCTATTCCTAAGAAAAATACGAGGATTTTCCTGCCTAGCAGTCTCTGCCCCCCTGCTGCCCTATGGTTGGTAATGCCCCCTAGCTACATACACAACGGCATACAACCTGAGGTCGCGGAGCTAAAAATGTCAAGAGAACAGCCAGCGGCATGAACTCTAGGCCTAGAACAGGTTTCCCCTGTAGCCTTTGAAGAAATTCCCTATTCGGCTGAGGAGAAGCTATAAGGTGTGATACCGATACCAATGGGTAGATTTCGTCAAGAGCTATCCATTGATATATAGCTTCCCTTTAATTCCCTTTAGCTTTAATTTCGGGATTTATCCTCCTATTTTAGCGTTTCTTAGGGTGAACATGCTCTTTTATTTCATCCACGATGTTATCGGCAGTGGGGAGCTGATAAGGAAACCGAGGCTGACCGGCAGCTTAACCGGACTTCTACTGATATGACTGTGGCGACGGCATCAGTAGGAGATAACTTGGGTCGTCACACCGTTCCTGGCATAGCTCCGTTGATAGTAGCAATGGGCATCAACCAAATTTGTCAAACCTCACAACCTACTGATACATTGGCGACGGTATCAGTGGGGGCTGGACTTAGTCGTCATCAATCCATCCCGATGAACCAAACGAATTCAAAAAATATCATGCCGGATCGGCCGTGGCCCGGATTAACAACGACCGCGCTCTCTGCTGCCGTGTCACAGGGCAGAAGTGATAAGTACACTACTGAGACACACCAGGCCGTGTGTGACCGGCCTCAAGCAGATGTCCCCTGGGCTCTGCGGTCACGCACCACTAACCTTTCTTCTATTTCAGGTACCCAAAGACCAAACTCAGGCGTGAGGCCAGCAACCCCACCCTGTAAACAAACCTGCTACAGAAACTTCAGCGTGAACAATCTCCTTGCGTCAAAAGAAAAAGTCTGTGTGGGGACATGGAATGTCCGCACCATGTACGAGACTAGCAAAGCTGCCCAGATCGCAAGCGAAATGAGAAGATACGGACTACAAGTATTGGGGATCTGGAAAAGCAGATGGAACGGAAACGGACTCACCAAATTGTCAACAGGTGAGTCAGTGATTTACTCCGGTCACCCAGAAGACAACCACACACACACCGAGGGCGTGGCTATAATGATGTCACCAACGGCAACCAAGGCTCTGATACAGTGGGAGGCGATCTCACCCAGAATAATGAGCGCCAGATTCAACTCCAAAGGAAGAAAAGTGTCAATTATACAATGCTATGCACCCACAAACAACGCAGACCTCGAAAGGAAAGAAGAATTCTACAGACAACTACAGGCAACAATAGACAATACTCCAGCCGGTGACATTAAAATACTAATGGGAGACATGAACGCAAAACTTGGACCAGACAACGCAGGAAGGGAACTCATCATGGGTAAAGAAGCTCTGGGAGAGATGAATGAAAATGGGGAACTCTTCGCCGACTTCTGCGCCTTCAATGAACTAGTGATTGGTGGCAGCGTATACAAACATAAGGATATTCACAAGGCTACATGGGTGTCACCAGATGGGCGAACCAAAAACCAAATTGACTTCATCACAATCTCGAGGAAGTGGCGGCGCAGCCTACTGGACACAAAAGCAAGAAGAGGAGCAGACGTTGGCTCAGACCACTACCTCGTACAAGGAACAATCCAACTCAAATTAAAAGCTTTCAGAGAATCAGGAGCTGCAGATAGGCCACAAGCCAAGTTCAACACTTAAAAACTGAAGGACCAGGATACAAAGGATATCTTTACTGCAAGTATAAAGGACAAAGCTGAGACACAAATCAACATTAGCGAAGAGGTCAGCGTCGAAAAACACTGGGACAACTTGAAGACAGTGTGGAGCGAAACCTGCATGGAAGTTCTGGGCAGAAAGAAGAGACAGGACAAACCGTGGCTCACTACGGACACTTGGAGGCTAATAGAAGAGAGAAGGATGGTGAAACAAAATATTCTCCAGTGCACGGACGAGCAACAGAAACAGGAGTTGAATGCAAGCTACAATACACTGAACAAAGGAGTAAAGAAGAGTGCCAGAGAAGACAAAAGAAAGTATTATGAAGCCATGGCCAATGAAGCAGAACAAGCTGCAGGCAAAGGAGACCTCGCAACACTTCACCAAACAACTAGGTACCTTTCAGGCAAAAATTCGTCACAAATTAAGCCAGTGAAGGATGAAAATGGAAAGTCAATCACCAAAGAAGTGAAGCAAAGGAAACACTGGGCTGAACACTTCAAAAGACTACTAAACCGACCGCCACCTACAACGCGCCCAACAATACCAACAACGGAAGCAGAATTACCAGTGAACATCAACCCCCCGACGAAATCAGAAGTCCTGAAGGCAATCAAGATGCTGAAAGCTGGGAAATCAGCAGGACCAGATGGAATCCCAGCAGAAGCATTGAAAATGGACCCAGAGACAACAGCAGACTTGATGACGACACTACTGGAGAAGGTGTGGAAAGAAGGCAAAGTACCCGAGGATTGGAAGAAAGGATACTTATTCAAACTACCAAAAAAAGGAGATCTAAGTCAATGCAAGAACTGGCGCGGAATTATGCTCCTGTCCATCCCAAGCAAAATACTAAGCCGCATCATCCTGGAGAGAATCAAACAAGCCCTGGATGAAAAACTTCGACCAGAACAAGCTGGATTCAGGAGAAACAAGTCATGTATCGATCAAATCGCCACACTACAGATCATCATTGAACAAAGTTTGGAATGGCAGTCACCTCTCTATCTCAACTTCATCGACTTTGAAAAGGCCTTCGACAGCGTCGATCGAGAGGTGATTTGGAAACTACTTCGCTACTACGGGGTGCCACCGACAATAATACATCTCATCCAACAGTTGTATGACAACGCTGCATGCCAAGTAATCCACAACGGGAAGCTCACGGAATCCTTTGAAGTGAAGACAGGAGTAAGACAGGGTTGCCTACTATCGCCAATGATTTTCCTGATTGCGGTAGATTGGATAATGCGACAAACAGCGGGCAATGAGGAAACAGGAATAAAGTGGACTCACACAAAGAACTTGGAGGATCTGGACTTCGCCGATGATATATGCCTGATTTCCCACAAACTGGAAGATATGCAAGTGAAAAGTAACAAGTTGGCAGAAGAAGCATCCAGAGAAGATAGGACTTCAGGTGAACATAGAGAAAACGGAGGTGATGAAGATCCCTGGCCAACACCACCAACAACAACAGACAGCAATCAGCATAAATGGAAAGAACCTGAAAGAAACTACCTCCTTTACCTACTTGGGAAGCATTGTTTCAACTACAGGCGGAACTGACGAGGATATCAAAGCAAGGATCGGGAAAGCAAGGCAAGCTTTCATTACTCTCAAGTCTGTGTGGAGATCAACATCATTCAGCGTCAAAAATAAAATCGGGATTTTCAACTCCAATGTGAAGTCAGTACTACTATACGGATCAGAGACTTGGCGTGTCACAAAAAGCACCTCAAACAAGCTACAGACCTTCATTAACAGATGTCTTCGCTCAATACTCAAGATCAGATGGCCGGAAAGGATCAGCAACAAAGATCTCTGGGAGCAAACCAACCAGGAACCGATTGTGAAACAAATAGGCAGGAAGAAATGGAGATGGATTGGCCACACTCTGAGGAAACCAGCAAGTGACATCACTAGACAAGCCCTCGAGTGGAACCCGAAAGGGAAGCGACGAGTTGGTCGTCCAAGGGTGACCTGGAGGAGATCATGTGAAGAGGAGATGAAAGCATGTGGGCAGACCTGGAGCCAAGTGAAAACTCTAGCAGAGAACCGAACGCAATGGAGACGCATGGCTGAAGCCCTATGTTCCTCTAGGAACTAAAGGAAATAATAATAATAATTCCTATTATTGTCCTCTGAACATGTGCACTAATATACACATATACTCAATCAACGGACAGAATATTTCTCTAAATTAAGGATAAAGTTTTTCGTTTTAAAAATCCCAGTTCTGAATTTTCATTAGACAACATACAGGTGCCGTTTGTATATTGAAACTTCTTAATTTATCACGTATGATTTCAAAAGCCAATAAAGAAAATGAGAAATATGTCTATTAAAAGTGATCTTGCTCTATTTTATCATGGATAAAACCAGTTGTATTCTTACCCGGAATGTTGCGATGTAGGCTTAATAGTGAGGCTGAGACAAAGGTTCACTTCAAATCCTTTCCTGTTGGGCAAATGGAGGTCTATCCAAGAACGAACTTAAACGTTCTGAATAACTTACCACCTAAAAATTACAAACGGGAATACAGTGGGCTGACAAAAAGATCCTAGAAGACCTCGACTTTGTGGATGATTCAGTTTAATGTGCCACGAATTCCAGGATATTCCAACAAGTTGATATAAGAGGCAGGGAAGGTAGGACTTTAAGTGAACGTAGAGATTATAGGGGTAATGTAGGAACCTCACCAACAACATCAACATGAAGTATCAGTCAATACCAACGGGATCAATCTAACAGAAGTCATTTCCTTCACTTTTCTGTACAGCATCGTTTCCATTGCTGGTGGCACGGATGAAGGTGTCATTGCCAATATCGAGAAGTAAGATAGACTTTCACTACCGTAAAATCAGTGTCTAAATCTACTTCACCCACTTTAATGCTTTCATAAGGTTGAGAAACTTGGCGCTAGCGTTACAAAAAGCATTTCCTGAAGTTACAGCCTTTCAGTAACAGCTGCCTTCACTCGATACTGAGGACTAAGTGGCCTCTCAGAAAGGACTGACAATAAGGAACTCTCTCAGCGAACCAACCAAGAACATATTACCCAAGAAATATGCAGAAAGAAATGGAAATGGATTGAAGACACACTGAGGAGACTCCTGAATCACATCATACGCCAATCTGGCCCTTTGGTAGAACCTAAATTGGAAGCGAGTGGAGTCTTGGGCTTCCGAGAGTAACGTGGAGGAGCAGGAAATGAAAGCCTATGGGCAATCATGGAGACAACTTTGAAGAACTCGAGAAAACACAGTGAAATGGCGTTGTGCTACTTAAGCCCAATTTTCTACTCGGAACCTAAGGATATAATAGTTATTATAATATTAAGCATTAGAAGTGAGAAGACTTTAAAATTGAAGGTGGATTTCGTAACAAAATAACATATGTTGGAGAACCACTGAAAACCCTTTTACAAATTAATTATTTATATACAGCTTGCTCTTCCACTGAAAAGCCAGCAATATTCACTCACGTATTTGAGTAACAGTAAGGCCCATCTTAGGCAATACATTTGCTATGATAAGGAGATGTCTCATCAATGTTAGCCTGAAACCGACTATCATTATCATAGCTCATGATTGTGTTTTCCTCACTACAGGATTGGAGGATTTTTCAATTTTTTACCAGCTTGATGTCGTCTACTAGGTTAGTGAATTTGGAATACTGCTGATTCATTAATTGTTTTGAATCAGATATGTCGAATAAGAGTGTGATAAAACTGAAGAATACGCTGAACTTAAATGTACTGTGAATGAATTACGTGGTCATGGTTGTGAGTGTTGTGAGATTGAACAGTCGTCAGGATTGAGATAAATGGAATGTGAAGAACAAACTGATTTTACAGTGTTTTTCACTTTGTATAAACTACAGTTTCAGAATCGCTGAAAGTCAAACAGCTTTTCACAACCCCTTCCTTTTTATTCATGACTTTTTCTCAATGTAAATCCATAATTCGGGAGACAATCGATTAGAGGATTATTAGCGTTAAATATGAATGGGTACAATAATTTAAAATTCAGTAACTCATATTTCTGAATGTTTATCACTTCGTCAAACATCAACACTAGTTAGCTGTCTGCATAGCCAATGTAGATGATTTCATTAGTCACCACTTATGGTTGACTGGTGTTCACGCTACATTAATTATTGAGAAACTTTGAGAAACCTGTTTTTGAATGTAAATTTAATGGCGAAAACTAGGGGGCTACCGTCCAGGTATAAATTAAAGAAAGAGATGTTAAGAAGAAGAAGAAATGATTAACTGATTGATTCCTAATCATAATAACACACTTCCTCAAAATTTTTAACTCTCTCCATGAAGATAAGCTAGAATAGTAAAGTTTTTATCCGACACAGCAAGGCTTTCTTCTGACAAGTATTATTTTTTGGATATCTGTAGATACAGAACTACAGTGGAGGATATTTCATAGTCACATTTCATAATAATACAGATCCTAACTTATATACACTTCAGTTTTTTCTTCTAAACGTCAGTGTAAGTGAAAGCGGCAAAGTTAAACTTTAAGCACTAACCACCAGTCAGCGAATGACCTCGAACTCACCAATCACGTGAAGGAGACAATTTTGAGTACGGAATAAACGTATTTATGAAAAAAATGCATAAAACCCGTGTAAAAGTGTTACATAGGATGCTTTTCTCTTACATGTGATAAAAGTAGCTCTCAGTTTTAGGTTGGTGTATCAACAGGGTATAATTCCATTGTGAGTGAAATTTATTTTGATAAAGTTTCATTATGTTATACAGTAATATTTCCTGAGCAAGAAATTGTGCTCGAAACGTGATCATCAGTAAATATTACTGTATAACACTGTGAAACTTTATCAAAACAAATTTCTCCCACAGTGGAATTATACTCTACCACAGTGCATAAGTCCTGTTCTTATATTAATAGAGTAATTTAACCAAATTCTATGCATGTAATTATTTAGGTCTCCTACCCCTAGCAATTACCCTGATCTTTGCTGAACCTAATACTAACGTGAAAATATCCCTAAACTAACTGTAATCCATATTTTGATTTGACACTAGTAACTAGTGTGATGCGTCTAGTCCTCTCTTTGGTGCAGACTGAATTCTATCAGTCAGGTTGTAATGTGGCCACCATTCTAGGTAGCTCGCCATCACGGTGTACATTGTTTGTGATGATATTAGATGGTTGGAGGCAATCGGCAGGAAGCCTTGGACCTAGGTTTCGTGCTAGTTGGCACTCTTCAGCAAGGCGTATCTACAACCTGACACACTAGTTACTAGTGTCAAGTCAAAATACCCACTACAGTACTACAGGAAGTCAGTTGCGAGCCAACCCGAATAGCTCAGTGGTAACGTCTCTGACTGCAGCACTGGGTGACGCGGGTTCGAATCTCAGAAGAAACATGAGTTCCTTCAAGGTTGCAGATACGCCTTGCTGACGAGTGCCAACTAGCACGAAACCTAGGTCCAAGGCTTCCTGCCGATTGCCTCCAACCATCTAATATCATCATTAACTGTAATCTAACACGAACCAACCCTAATGTCGCCTTTATTAGTTTAACCTAACCCTAACTTGTCCTTGGCTTAAAGCGTAATTTAATCATTCTCAAACCTAAGCTGAAACTTGCCAGATATCCTATTTAATAACATAACACTTTGATGGGTATATTTTATAGATGGTGACAACATTATTCGCCAGGTTTCACTAATTTGCTCAGCGGGCGTTTCATTGGTGCGATCGCACTCTATTGGCAATTCGTGGAGGTAAAAGTTTAACTTGGCTCCGAAAGCTACTGGCTCCGAGTGAAATATAGAGCTGCTATAAACACGATGGTGTATTCTATTTTGGTGTTAAATGTTACTTTCTTTCTCTCGCCTTTGTCATCTAATAAAAACACTACGAAATTGACTACTATAAGTGGATCATTCTGTCTGTTCCACAGTGGATCAGTTGTCGCCTTCATTGGATAGCGATAAAGTTGATTACTTTGTCAACGAACTGTACAGGTTCAGTTCTTAGCGTTAACCTAAGTTTCTCAAGGTTGTGGATGCCCCATAATAATCAATGTCGGGGATTTAAATATTTCCCTGAGAATTCCTGTTCAGTCTTTACCTAAAACCCCTATTCAATGGTCTTTAGTCCACATTTCTTATATAGCCATGTTTCGTTCATGGTAAGATATTATTCCAGTCAAAGGAAATCCTAAAAAATCATAAATGTTCTTGTTTTAACTTTTCATATTGTTTAGTTTGGTGAGGGCGATAGATGGACGATTATTATAACACCTTATCAGTATGGTGCAACTAGATGTCAGAATCCACCACAAAGTGTTAACATTTATCAAGGCAAGTGATAGAATTGACATTTTCTCATAGTTCTCATGTTATTTATCTAATACCATTCAAACTTCATAGGAACTGACTGTTGTTTCTATAAAATAACTGTTTAACTATTTGTTTCAAACTACCTACTGTGAATTTAATCTGTAGTATTACTTTGTGGTAATTGAACTTCACGGTAGATTTTTTGTCTGATGTATTACACACTCCAGGATCTACAGGTGAATATCAACAAGCTGACCAAAGAGGCATTGAAAAAGAGGGCTTCAAGGGAACATAGAGAAGACAAAGGTTGTGAAGGCACCTACAAGCATCAGTCACCATCAGTGGAAAAAATCTAAAGGAAGTCACTTATTCACTAACCTGGCTAAACAACACCATTTCAATGACAGACGCATGAGAATATCAAAGGCTGGGTCAGAAAAGTAGTACAGACTTTCATTAATTTGAAGTCACTGTGGAAATCTACCACATCCAGTGTAAAGAACAAGACTGGAATTTCCTGCACTAATGTCAAGCTGGTTCTTCTTTGGCGTGCTTGTCATCAAAAGCATCGCTGAAAGGTTATTGTGGACTTCTATCAAAAGCTGCCTTTGCTAGCTGCATAGTGAAGATCAAATAGTCGATCACAGAGGATAAACGACCAAGAACTCTGGCGTCGAACGAACCAAGAACTTATCACCCCGCAAATATACAGGAGTAAATGGAGACACTAGGACATTCGTTGAAGAGAGTGCTGATTGACATAGCGCGCCGGGATTTCTGGAGGGATATGAATAACAAATGGAGAGTTCGGCGTCCGAAGGAGATTATGTGAAGAGGAAATAAAGATTTTGAGCAATCATGAAGCCATCGGAAAAGGACTGCAGAGGACAGAGTGAAGTAGATATGCTTAACTAAATCCCTTTGTTCCACTTGGAACTCAAGAGAATTATAACATTTAGTACAATAATAATGTGTTACTACTTAAATAAACCTGGTTAGAACAAAACCTTTACTTAAAAAGACTATGGAATGAACCGCAGTTTATGCATGAATGCATAAATAACTTATTCAGTGTTAGGACTGGATTCAAATGCAGGCACTAGCGATGAAAAAATAGGTTTGCATAAAAGACATGTCATTTCTGAAGTATTATCCTGATGAATTATTATAAACTTATGTACAGAAGGAAAAAGAAAGTTGTTATCGGCATATACTGCACTACTGTTTAATGTTTTTAGTCTTAAGCTACTTATATCCAATTAGTAGCATATAGAGTTTTGCCAAAAAAGAAGCATCACTATTACAAAACTCACGTTTTACACATTATCATCATGCTAAGGGATATTAGTAGCACTATTCAGGGGGGGGGGGGGGCGGAATGAGGGTAAAATAACAACAAACTCAGTTAATGACAAAATGATTAGGCTGAAAGATTCTGTTGACTCGACAAAATCAAATAGTTTAAGACACCAAATGTTATTTAATGACTGTGAGGTGGTTACTCCAGCAGTCTATTAGGATTACTTAAATCATAAAAGCACAGAAAGCTGAACAATTCTAAAGCGATGGTTCTTGCTAGATTAAATGGACAATTATACAACACAGAGAGCTGTTAAAATTTATACAATTAGTTAACGCGATTGGTTGATGACAGAATTTTTGTTGAATGAGTAAAAATGACAAATATACTCTGTGAAAGATGCAGCATTAGTCCTACATATGTGGTGAGTCCCACTAACCATGAAATCGGATATAAAAGCAAAATAAAATAATGGAATTGTATGAAACGAGTTAGTGTGATGTGTTACTGAATTAACAAGATTATGAGCAGTCATCTGGACTAGAAAGGCCAATCGGTAATAATCATAATAATATAGAAACAATAAAACTGCACAGTATCTAGTGAAATTCGAATACACTGGAGAAGACTGGTAGCTCAAATGCGTGTTTTTGGTGTTTGTCTGTCCACTGAGCTTTGCAGTCAACATCACCGGAGAAGAAGGATCTTTCATGCATGAGCACTTCTGGCAGTTCCTTTCCCCGCGAAGTAAGAGTTAAAGATATTGTTCAGAAGAACAATGAAAGTTCTACAGTTAAACTATTTAACTCAGACAACACAATAAAATCGAAAACCTAGGATATATATATATGACTGCTTTTTTGCCTGGAGAAAATCTTGATGAATTCTTTGTATTATTTCTTTAAAAATTTACTATTATAGATACTCATAAAGTAATTGTATCCGATGTTTGTTTGGAGCCTGGATTACCGATTGTCTTACGCATTGTTCCTGAGTCATATCCTGAAGGAGCATTCACTGAGATTCTAATTACAGATGTGAGTAACTAATCTTTAATACGTTTTTATATTCAAATGGATTATGTGAGTTTTTGATCATAAAATATTTTTTCACAATCGAAAACCGAAAGAGGATGAAATTAATTCTATGATTTCAAGTCGCTCTTTATTTCATAAGTCAACCGTCAGAGTAGGAAAGAGTTTACAGTTTGAAGTGACATATGCCTTAAGACCAGTGTATCTATTGATGCTTGTTCGACATATCAAATAGTTTACAGGATGCAGACTCTTGTGAATGATTAATTGATGGTGTTTATCATACATTTCCCATCTCTCGATGTCACTTAAGTTTGAAGCGTAACTAGGAGTTGAGAATGTTCAACCGCTACAATTAACCGACAAGTTAAACTGAGTGTGAATTATGTTAGTTAGTTAGAACACAAAGGACTCTAACAATCAAACTTTCCAAAGAAAATACAATCACAAAGTTGAATATCATGTGAAGGCTACAGATACGCCATTTTGATTGATTTCTAAGCGAACTGCTTTTATACGGAAGGTTACATTATCAAAGTACTAAGCTATGACGTGCGCTTGTTGTATGAGGGCTGGTGTAATTACTCAGTTGCTCAGACTGAAGTAACTGGAGCGCTATTAGAACCAGAGACCTATTAAATGAAAGCCAAGTACTGAAGCTAATCAGCGTTGTTCGCACACAAGTGGTATTACAACGCCTATCTTTATTGCTCAATGAACTGCAGATTATCACTAAAAGTATAGATTACTTAGAGTATGAGTAAGCCGAATAAGTACTGACAGTAATAAAGCGAAGACATTATGCTAATTCTTGAGGTCTTCAGCTATTCTTCTAAGTCATACAAACGAATATAGACTATTCGATAAGAGTTTAGGAAAATATTTGCCATATGTGAGAATCAATCCTAGTGGCACAGGCACATTCACAGCATGTCTTCATTTCTAAATCTTCATATGCCCTCTTCTTTCGTATGATCATTGTTGAAATTGTTTTATTTTACTTTCTCCCTTCATTTCTTTGACCTCTTACATAATCATTATGCACTTACACCTCTTTCTATGTGCTTTGTGCCTGCTCGTTTGCCTTATTCGTCTCATCATTCTTGTATAGTCAGTTTTATTCTCAGTAATTTGTAGTACCTGACCATATTTCCATGCAGAACTACTTGGTTTACGAGCTCATCTTCATGTTGCACCTACGTATGAAGCCAAATTTATATTCCATTGGCAATAATCCGTGTGAAGAGACACAGAATAACCTCAAAAGTAAACTGTTTGCGCTTTATGAACAGAGAGACGAAAACATTGCCTGGTTAAGTTGTATGTCAAATGACACAAAGAGTGCTCTATATTCTTAAAATATTACTTATTATTGTTATTACTATTATTATTATAGAGGCCCTGCATTTTCTAATTATAGATTGTATTGATACCAACTGATGATAGTGATCTAGCTCGCCGTTGTGAACCTTATCGTGAAATAGCTATGGAAATATTAGCTGGACGTCGTGAAGATCGAACTGGACTACCACCAGAATGTGAAGTCTACTTCCGTTTACCACGTATAAGTTGGAGAGAAAGTAGTTCAGTAGCAGAAAGTTAGTTTATAAATTTTTATTTAATCTCATATTTGTGACAGCTAAATTAAACTACTTCAGTTTTATAGTTTAGAGACTTGGTAAGAACGTTACCAAAATCATTTCCAAGAGGCTGTAGACTTCCATCAACACCTGTCTCATCACGATACTTAAAACAGGATGGCCAGAAAGTATCAGCAAAAAGAAACTCTGGTAGGCAGCAGACCAACTATGAACCTATTGCCTAACAAATATGCACATGGAAGTGGAGATGCATTGAACATGCGCTAAGGAGACATTCAAGTGACACAACAAGCCAGACTGGCCCTAGAGTGAAACTCAAATGGGGAGCGAGGGGTAGGTTAGGCATCGTGTGAAGAGAAAATAAGAGCTTGTGGGCAATCAAGGAGTCAGCTTAAAAAGACAGAAAAGAAGGCAATCAAACAGAGGTGTCAGCTTTTGAAGCCTTATATTCACTAGGCATCGAAAGGATTAATAATAATCGTAATATACTACGTCAGTGTTAGGGTGATCAGTTGGTATCCGGTTCATTTCTTATTGATTTAACTCATTCAGTTGAGTTTTACTCGAAGTTCTCGAGTTAGGTTCATGTGTGGGATACCTTTTACCTTCAGGCGATACATTTATCTTCAAAAGTTAGTTTTATAGGGTTTTGATTTATTTGAAGCTTGACCATAGATTAATATCAGTTAGAGAACCCGGTCAGGAGCGAGTACAGATGTTCACCGATGACATTGACTGGTGGTCATGCTAAATATCTCACGGTCCGGTAGAAGTTAGAATTCATGGGCTACTGATTTGGGTCCCAGTGTTTGAGTGGTCTACGAGCTTGCCTATCAACCAGAAGATCCTGGGTCCGATCCTCAGCGGGTGTGTACTGATGAGGACTCCAGAAGTAGAATGGAGCAGCTGTCCAATATTCCTTGCTGGTTTTCAATGATTCTCTAACTGATATCAATTCGTGGTAAAACATAGAATCCACTTATGCTCCAAGACTTCAGTTTATGATGCTATGCTCCGAAGCCAAGCAATTCACTCACTTATTTAGATCGAAACGTATCTGTAGAACTGGATACCGTTAATTAATTAGCCTCAACTAATCGGAAATCATAAAGAATAGTACCATTTAGGCCATTACTTGTTATCCACAATAAGAAATAGCGATTTCATGTTTATTCTCAGGTAGATTAATCTACTTACTATATCAAACACTGAAGTAACATTATTTTCTAAGTGACCGAAATGCAAATTGCTAACTTTTAAGGGTTTAATTCTTCTCTGATTCATAAATAACTGCTACTGTTAAGTCATATACTGAAGTGAAATACAGTGTTTTGTCACTATCCGATATCAGCTTACAGAACTATGAGAAACCATTGGGCACTGTACGGCTGTTTTGTCCCATTGCTGCACTCTGTAGCATTGAGCACTTGTGATCCTGAAGGTGACTGAACCCACGAACTACAGGTCACAAGGTGAGTCAGTTGTTCATCACTCTATCAGGCTGGAATCAAGTTTGGTTTTCGATGTTTCTCTAAATGATATCACTTTGTGACAAAGTTGAAAATTCCCTACATTTTTCTTTAGAATTCCAAGATATTTAAATCACTATGAAGTATGTAGTGCCTTTCATATCCCACTGAGTAGCTAACCAGAATTCAGATAGCTTGAAATAACTCGACATTCTGTAGTGAGTGGCTCCCGACAGATAAACGAATAACAAAGCCTTAAGTAGTCGAAAACATTTTCTGGTGTTTGCAGCAATACCTCATTATGACTAGAAAGTGATGTTATTTAAGGTAAGTGGTGTTCAGCTATTCGACAGTCAGTAATAGAAGCCATGTTATCGTACATATATTTTTATTTTCATCATAATCTAGGGTGTATGTGCAATACAACTGGTTCACGCTCTGAGATATGCGATAAAATGACAGGACAATGTCCTTGTAAAGATGGAGTGGTTGGTAGACAGTGTGATCAGTGTGCACCATATCACTATGATTTCAGTGCAAGAGGATGTACCGGTAAGATTTATATTAACTTAGCTTTTCAATTATTTTTATTATTATTATTGGCTTGTTGTAATAAGACCGGGTACTTTCAATTTGTTTATAATACATGCATAAAGGCAAAAAGTAGTTCTAAACTATTATCGTCCTATTTGGTCACGGGATTCAGTTAAATGAGTCTCAGTAAAGCGACGCTTAAATTATGCTTTGTGAACTCTAAGAAGCCACGGAGATATGTCAGGAAGAAGTTATGTAAAACATTAAATATAATACATTGTAAAGTCATGAAAATACTGCTCGGTGTGGTTTAGTTATCAGTTGAACTGACATTATTGTTACCTGAACATGTGGTATTGTAATGACATATCTCCACTATCGATTACTCTTCACACTTTATGACTACAATACATGTGTGGATAGTTATTTCTGTGGTTTGTCTTTTATTTAGGTAAAGTGGTTATGTAACTTACTTTTGTTTGTGTGTGCAAAGCAGAACTTAAGTTATAAGTTATTTTAGTGGAACAGATAAGGACAGGAGGCAAAGTGAACCAAATTCTTAGATCATGTGCTCTCATTTTATTTCATCTGAATTTGATTTCATACGCTACTTACTCGATACACTATTAGGCCATTCGTACACATAATATTGTTCAAATACCAGTTCAAGCAATGTCACATGCATCTGAACAGAATAGTAGAATGCTGGATACTGTGTCTATATTCAAAATATAATCAATAGCTTAGCAGATCTAATTATCGAAGAATCAATATTTGATAACCACAAGGAAAAGTGGCTTAAGAGAAATATAAAAAATTGAAGTGATTTATCATAAATGCGTAATATGCTTGAAAGTTTATCTTTAACATGTTAACGGCCAATATTAAGGTCTAAATAAGAAAAATACTTATGTATGTCTATTAAATTACAGGTTACATAGGGGTAGAAATCAATATAAGTAGTTAAGGTTTATACAGTGCCTTTTTCTCAAAATGCAATTGTTAAGGGAACGTAAGATGTAATGCGAACCTGCCCTCAATCACTGGCAGATATCACTCAAAGAGCTGAGATTCCATTAGTTCCAGTATAGGAACTTTCGTCAGTACTGTTTATATTCCCTAGTAGATGGAACGATATTCGAATCCGGTACCTAATTATACCAGTAAGTCAAATATCCGATGATAGCAGTCCATTATATATACCAAAACTGCCATCTAGTGTCAAAAATTACCTAGCTGTGTGCACTTTCGTCCTGTTTTACCACAGTAATCAAGACCACATATTACAGATTCATGAAATTCAACTAAAATCTCGACAGCGATCACCAGCTTAAGCTGATAGTGATGGGTTCAAAATGTTCAGTGATCTATACTACAAATCAAACATCCCTACGAACCGTTTGGGTAATGTGTATTGAAATAGGTGAAAACAACTATTTATCTTCAGAATATTTATATATATATATATATATATGGACAGCTGGTGTAAGTTACTGATTCCGCGGTCTGCATCTATATTCTAAGTCTTTGGTGAAGAAACAAGTTGTAGCACAGTAGACATGAGTTCAGCACTTTTAATTACTGCTAATACACAGAATAGTGTTCCAATGAAAGCGTAAATTCGTGTAGTTTGACATATTCACATTGTTTCCTACTTGAACTCTGAAGATAGGCATATTAGATCCCTAACTTACTGCTTAGATTTTTATTTTTACCAATGACGTTATTAATAAATGTACCACAGGTAGCACAGTACAACACAGCATACCTTAGCAGTACTAATGGTTAAGTTTACGAAGTCAAGAGGAACACTGTTTACTGAAGCTTTAGTAATTGAGTTAAAGAGGAATAAAATAGCGTAATTACTTCAATATGTCATGGATATCCGTAGATATCTACCGCTTATATCACAAAGAAAAGTGAAGGATCAGGGATATAAATACGACATCTGACAGTTGGTATAAATGCAAACAGAAAATCGTTTCAAAGTAGTATTTTACTAACAACAACGTGTTATTTTTTCACAAACAAACTAATACGTTGCATGTCTCATAAAGGTGAAATTTATCTGAGAGTTAGCATCTCCTAATTAAGTGCCTCCTAGCACATAGATCAACGCGATTTAAACACCGGACAGCTGTTCTTGTTCGTCTTGGATTGGCCCATAAGCCGTGTAGCTAGTGTCACTTTGTTCATAGCTGCTACGGTCAAATGGTTATGAATTAATTCGAGTTTTCGATTCACAAATTACACAGTCTGGGGTGCAAGTTCGACTACAGTTTCCTTTGGAAACCGAAATTATTCAGATCTCAACTTGTGATCTGCTTCATACCACAAATGGTAACCAAGAAAGCAAACATAAATGCATGATGCTTTAGACTACTGTCTGATTGAAATGAGTAGTTTGGTGCTACTACTTATATCAACCACTAGTGGTTGCCAGCCGGATCACAATGACCTAAACACCGGAGGACTGTTTGTGGCTGAGTTTATCAGTGGTCCCAAACGAAGGAAACAGCCATCCGGTGGGATCACTAGGTAATTTGTAGCTTGCGAAAATGAATGTCACCATCAGAAACCTGCAAAGTCGATTTATTCAGGAAGTCTGTCGCAGTGTCGCTCCTGAAATTAATATTTGTTAATTAACGTCTTCTTCGGAACAGTATGAATTACTTTAATTTGCTGCTTAGCTTACAATTTTTTTAGCGAAATTTTACTTTGTAGAAGGGTTTGCTGACATTTTATGCTGTTTCCATTGATGTATCATCTTCTCATAGCTCTATGATTCTCCAGGATGAAAAACACTGGGCCATCTAACATTAAATACACCCAATTCCTTTGATTTATTAAAACAATAAAGGACAAATGTATTTCCTGAATTAAAAGATCTCATTTTTATTTCACTGCTTTTCTTCAGCTGCTAACAGCCTAAAAGTTCACCATGATCGTAATTTACCTCGCTTGGTGACCACAATGAATATTGACTGTTAGAATTAAGTCAGCACGACCGATGAATTGAAATACGACATTGGTTATTCCCTAATGACTAATCAATGGAACTAAATTTCTACTTAATTAGTTGAAACGATAAAAATTCTCTCGCTACCTACTTCATTTTAGCCTTTAATTCTTGAAGAGAATCATCCAATCATTTTCCCGACTGGAGGTCTTTCTTACTCCGTTTACGCCCTGTGTGGTGCAACTTAGAGCTTTAAGCCTGAGGTTTAAAGTTCCGGTTACAGTGGTGTGTTTTATTTTACGGGGTGGAGTTGCTAGACTCACACAGAACCTTCCCTCCCTACTGGCCTTACTATTGAATAAGCGAAGTTTAGGAGTACGTCGGCTGGGATTCGAAACCTGAACCACGTGTGCAGGTATCTAAGAAGAGGAATTCAGATTTATTTTTAGATTCTGTATAAAGATTACATGATAACTGTGATTCAACCTACCCACCTTGCCACTAACATTTAATGTTTTCACCAAATTAATGCACACTGTCACTAAACATTTCAGCAAAACACTTACTGATGACAAAGTGAATAGCTGTTGTGAGCAGGCAGAAATATTAACATGTACATTAATGTACAACACATGACACTGAAGACAATCTAATGAATTTTGTAATCACCGAAGTTACGAATGTTTAATATCAATATTTCATATTATTTACCATTACAAGTACCTGTCGTTCAGTAACTTCTCTTTATTGACTTTTCCTTGTATATACAAAACTTATGTATTTATATTTTATAGATTGTGCATGTGATCCACAAGGATCAGTTAGCTTACAGTGTCATGAATCGACAAGTCTTTGTGAATGTCGTCCTGGGATTGTTGGTAGACACTGTAATATGTGTGAAACTGGATATTGGAATTTTCCAAATTGTCGACCATGTGTTTGCAGTGGATTTAGTGATCGCTGTAATCAGGTAAGCGGTCAAAAAGAAAATTCTTTTTAGGCTTATTATCTCATTCAATGTATATAACTAGCATATGGACATTTGATGCATTAGTTCACAATGGGAATATACTCTTTTTTTTTATTCCTTCACGTTCCCTGTGGAACATAGGGCTTCAAGCTAGTGGCTTGAAGTTTCTGTAGCAGTGTTTAATTTTTACAGGATAGGGTTGCTAGCCTCATGCCCAACCTTTCCTCTTTACCAGCATTATTTCTGGCATAGCGAGGTAAAGGAGTGCGTCGGCCGGGGATCGAACCCCGGACCATGTGCATGGTCAGCGAGCGTCCTAACCGCTATGCCACCGACGCACTTGGGAATATACTATTTGCTACTAATTAGTAGGATAACTCATAACTTTTCATTTTCGAAGTTATATATTCACCCAAAATTAAATATATGTCAAATGTGAACACTTTTGCAGCATGTAAGCCATATTGGCTTAATACTGTTAATCTCAGACACTTGCCGGATTCAGACTTATATACAATCTTGCAGATCTGTGTTATGAACTGTATTCTAACCTAGAACTGTCGATGGCGAAGCCAGTACTTCAGTAAAAACCCTCTTACGTCACCAATGACGTACCTAGTCGTAGTCCCACTCAATAATATTAGAGGTAGAAAGCTACAATCGTTATTAAATGACTGGCGATGCATATACATAGACTGACATTCATTATGAGTTGGAAAACAGAGCCATTCAGGATACAGTCAGTTTGTTCACCTTAAATATTATGATCTTCGTGTTCTTGTGAACTAATTAATTCATACTGGTATATTTTTTGGAAATATTTTATTTTATTAGACTACTGGAGTATGTGAAGATTGTCGAGATAATACTGGTGGCGATCACTGCGAGACATGTCGTGAAGGATTTTATGGTGATCCACTAAGAGAAAAACCGTGTAAACCATGTTCTTGCCCAGGTGGTGGATTGAATCATGCCAAAGAATGTCGTATGGGACCACTAGAAGAGCAGATATGTATTTGTAAAGTCGGATATACAGGTAATTATTTATTTAAAAAGAAAAGTCTTTTATCGAAGTTTTCTTATATAATGTCATACTCTGATTTCTCCATGTTACTGCTGAATAAATAACGTGGAGTTAGTAGTCGTCTGTTCAAGTTCGTTAAATTAGATAACGTAATGACATCAGTTAGAGAAATACCGGAAATCAAGCAATACCCGGCAGTGGTTTCCTCCCAGTTTGGAATGCTATAAGTATCAGTGACCTCACCACGGATCGAAACCAGGACCATAAGGTTACGAGGCAAGAGCACCGATTATTGACTGCTGGGAGAAAATTAAATCGTCCATGAATTCTACATTCTACAATTCATCCATTTGCGGCTAGCAAATGTCATCGACTACGTCTACACTCACACTAGACTTGGCGGACTCTACCGACCACGATTTCTCGTTAGAACTGTATGTCATCAATAGGCAGTGCATTACTTTTAACGCTTTGGTTTGTAATTTGTGTAACTGAAATTATTAACTCGTCAGAAATCTATGTTTGAACTATGTGACTGATAGTAATGAGTAGGCAATTTCAGCTTTTATTATCTTTGAAATCCTGAACATCTTTTCAAGTTTCGATTCTTCTGAATAGTTGATTATTTGCTGACGAATATGTACAGCTATCTATTTTCCAATACACTATTTGGTTAGGTAAGTAGTTGATTGCTGGCTTGCTGAACAAAATTACTGAGATATTCTTGTAAGGTAAACTGAATTTCATAAATTTAAATGTTGGTTTGCAGGGATTTGATTAGTTTCAGGATTTCATCATGAGCTGACATCAGTTAGAGAACCATTGGAAAACCAGCTGGGAGTACTGGACAGCCGTTTCGTCAGCCTAGTTTGGGACTCTTGACAGTACGCACTCACCCGGGTTCGTTCTGGTTACAAGGCAAGCTCGTAGACTATTAAGCCAGTGGGACTCGATCCAATGGCCAGCCCAATTCACGATATAGCGAGACAACCAGCCAATGTCATGAGTTTCCCAAACATGTTACTTGCTATTAAAAGTCAGAACGTGTGTAGGTTCTGTGAGCTTGTCTACATTTGAATGGATGAATCGATGTGTCAGTTGAGCCGTACATTTCAATTCGTTTTCAGCTCCTATTCTTGTTTCAAATGGGGTGTTCTCCTATTCCCATTAGACTTATGATTCATAATTGTGTTCTCCTGCAGAAAAGAAAAGATTTACTGCAAGTATTTTTTTACTATTTAGGTCCAAGGTGCAGTCAATGTGCAATAAACTATTTCGGTAATCCTACAGAACCAGGTGGATCTTGTAGACCATGTGAATGTTCCGGTAATATTGCAGTCAATGTACCTGGCAGTTGTGATCCTGTCACAGGACAATGTTTGAAGTGTCTTCATAATACAGAAGGTTATTATTGTGATGTGGTAAGTACTTTATTTTGATGGATTAGTTGAAATTCATAAATTCTTATAGAGTATATACATTCAGACCTTGTTTTGTTTCCTTACTTCATACATAACTGTTGATTCAGGAGTAACTATTTCTTTAATGAAAAGGAGTAAAGGTTAAACTGAAAATGACGTCTAGACTGATGCCGAAAGCCATGCTCATAAAACGACAGTTTCACGTCATAAATAATTAAATCTTTATTACTTATGATTATAGCTTCATTCTGGCCTGAACTGTCAGCTTATTTATTGCATGCTGTTTGTTCACTGCTCAGAATTAATGAGTAACAGGGTATCCTACAGTTTACCGTTTGACTAGGAATACTCTGCAATCCTCCATGACATTTCCCCACCATTTCCCTTAAAATGTTCGTAATGGTAGCTCAAGAACTGTTACGACAGTATACAATGTACTGATTGATACCAGATGAGGAAAATTCATGAAATGAAAGTGACTTCCTGTAATTTTGTAAACGTTTTAATCCTCAATAACTTCAAAATCATCCGGCTAATCAAGTGTATACATTTCTTAAGCATATTCGTAATTTCGGAATAGCTCTCAAGGAAATAATGAAATTGTTGAGACAACACAGGATGAAATAGACCTAATTTGTTGTGTTATAATGAAGGATTTGATATCTCAGGAATTTAGGCAGATCTCATACTTTTGAGGATTTATGCATTTGTCAAGCAGATATTTAGGTTGATGAAGTATCTAAATATTGCCTCATTTGGTTGATGATGAAGTCCACGATGGGTTTTCGACTCAGTTCCGAACTCGTCACTTGCATGAGCCTTCATCTACGGAGAGTGTTAATGTTCCCACTGGGACTCGAACCTAGTATCCTTCATTTGAAAATAAGAAGAGTCACAAAATCATCATAAAAGCCACGAAGTAAAGAAAATGAATATTATCATCGTGACCTTAAAACATTATTGAAGCGTCTATACTTGGAGGTAGTGTGTCAACATAGACTAAGCATTTTGTCCTAGTAAAAACAATCAGCTGGGAATTCAGGATCGTTCTAACGAATAACGTTGTCTAAACGCACCTGTTCTATACATGTGTATATTGAGGGAAAATTAAAACTATCTAACTGTTCGAAATCTAGTGTTGTTAAAAGTTTTTCTTCATTTCAAATAAGTTTATAAGAGGATATGATGGCTTTTGCCGACACTTATTCCTCTCACACAAACTCTCTCGGTTCTATGTTAAGAGTTAAATAGACTTAACAAAGCTAATTCATGAATACTAAATCAAACTTTCTTTCATATGTAACATTCTGTCATACAAAAGAAAAGGCGTTCAGCGAAGAGTTACTCTTTTCGGTAATATCATCCTCAAGCTGTACATTCGCATGTATATAGTAAATTTTCTAAGCAACAAAAGGAATATTTTCGGAGATGTGTTATTAGAATTGTAAATTTTAGATAACAAGTTACGTAAAGTAGAATGCGTTATTCAGGTGCAAAATAAAATTAAACTAAATAAGTTGAGCGACGTAATATAATTGACGGTATTGGGTAGAATTCAGCTAAAATCGGACCACAGTCAAGTTAACAGCAGTGGTAATAAGGGGTGGAAATTTGATAGGGGGTGGGGGGAGAAAATGATACAATAAAGAAACGAAAAACAAAAATACATATTCAGTGTGAAGACAGATCAGGTCCATTGTAGATTTAATAACTGAACAAACTTCTTTCGAATGCACAGTTAAGGATTTAACATGTGAATTGCCATAACTTTCGTGGTTTGAAGAAGTTTGATTAGTACTCCTCTAGTGAGATTTCCACGTATTCTGTAGATGACTTTGAAGTACCTTTGTGAGTTAGCTTGCAAAGAAAATGTAATATATATATATATGTAGTAGTTGCTTTGGATTTTCTTCTTCCTTCTTTCCTTTACCTTTATGGGCTATTTAGACAGTGGCAGCTTGAAATGTTGCAATTCTGCGCAGAGTTTCATGTTGAAACTCAGACAGCTTCTCTATGAACGTGTCATTTTTCCTGTTGGGTATTAAGATACGGAAGTGAAAAATGACTTGATATCGACTTTGTGGAGATTTTGGTTACACATTTGGTATTGGGTGGGAGTAAAGTGTAGCATGCGCTTTTCTCACTACCACGATTTTTTTACTATTGAATGTGTCTATAACACATTATACTGATATTCCCTGTGAGATTGGAATCTAGTATCCACAGTTTCTTCTTCGGTATGGACTACTTATGAATAAATATGCGGAGTAATGTCTTAAGGAAAGTGATAGTAATTTAAATATCAGTGGAAAATCCACCTAAGAAGAAAAGTTCTAGGGAGGCTTCAAATCCTAGAAGAATCTAGTGGGCGACAGACAACTTAGAGGGAAACAAGCCTAAATCAGAATGGATGATTTCACTTGGAAATAGTGAATTTAGTTAAAGGTGTTTCATTATCCTATTAATGACTGTATTTTATTCAAATAAACATTACATTTACCCTAACCAGTTTTGTTCTCTTCAATGGTACTGGGACTTTAGTCTGATCTCTTGTGACCATGAGGAAATTGTTGTGTTCAAGTTCTATATCATTAGCTATTTTGTTTAATGAAACAGGATATAGATATGCAGGTTGCTATCATCCGAAAACGATTAGTGTTAAGAATCAGAACAACATTTCACCCATAAAATTTGATGCAGTAGTCTAATTAAGCTGTAAATACTTTTACATTAGACCATATAATGCAAGTAGGCGAGTATACTAGCATAATTGTCCCCATCCACCGTAATTTATCTGCTAACCGTACCCTTTTGCTTTCTGTGATTTTTGACAGCAATAAAGTCCTCCAAATTATTGACTACCCAGTTGAATTCATTTGATGGTAAGATAGATTAGAAACTTTATCAGGTCATACTATTAATCAGATGTATTGCTATGGTAAGCAGTTTGTGTTCAAATCACCTTCTGTCATGTTTACTGGCGGAATGTGTTACACATTTTCCACAACTCTCAGTTAAAATAATGCACACATCCAACATTTCTAAGGAATACCTAATTATGCCTAAACGAAAAGCACCAGCCATTTTCAAATGGGTAGACACAGTATATATGTGACGACTTATGTTTCTAAATCGATTAATTCATGTTAAATTTATTCATTGCTTTTTGTTAATATTTAAGTTAAACAACAGCAGCCGGTATAAACAACCTTCTAGGTGACCTTGAACAACCAATCATAGTAAAGAAAGATAAAAAGTGGCAAATACTATTTTTGTTGGTGTAAAAACAATTTGATTTACAGTTTTGACTCTGTTTAATATTTATCGTTTTTTGTTTATTCTTAGTGTAAAGAAGGTTTTTGGGGAGATGCAACTCGTCAAATGTGTCAACCGTGTAATTGTTACCCGCTAGGTAGTGTTGACGAAGGTGCTGGTGGTTGTAATCGTGAAAATGGTCAGTGCAGTTGTTTACCGAATGTTATTGGACCAAGATGTTATGAATGTGCACCGTATTTCTTTAATTTAACATCTGGTAAGGGATGTGAACCATGTCTGTGTGATCCAGCTGGTTCTATAGATGATCTGTGTGATCCTGTGAGTTAATAGCAACATTCCATTTTTACCAATTACTAATTAAATATTTTATGAATCCTTTGTATGCCTTGTCAAGACTGAAATAGGAGATAAGAATGTGTTCTAAAGATCTTAGTGTGGTTGATTTAGAAATCCAGAATATATCACTCGAAGACATTTAATGTAAACGTTTATAAGGTCTAAAAGACTTAGGACTCTGCAAGAACTGGCAAGGAATCATGCTCCTGTCGACGCCAAGTAAAATTCTGAGTCGCATCATCCTGGAGAGGATAAAGGACGCACTGGATGCAGAACTCCGACCAGAACAAGCTGGATTCAGGAAAGGCAAATCATGTTCTGACCAAATTGCAACTCTACGCATCATCATCGAACAAAGCATGGAATAGCAATCAAACCATTACCTCAACTTCATAGACTTTGAGAAGGCCTTCGACAGCGTTGACCGCGAAGTTATTTGGAAGTTACTCGAGTACTACGGTGTACCCCAAATATTCATCAACCTTATTCAACAGCTGTACGACAACGGCACATGTCAAGTGATTCACAACGGAAAACTCAGCGAGGCGTTTGGAGTAAACACAGGAGTCAGACAAAGGTGCTTATTATCACCAATGATATTCCTAATTGTGGTGGACTGGATTATGCATCAGACAGTGCGAAACAAGAAGAAAGGGATATCCTGGACCGACGAGAAGAACCTAGAAGACTTGGATTTCACAGATTTATGTTTCATGTCACACAAAATCGAAGACTTACAAGCGAAAACCGACAAACTGGTCGAAGAAGCAGCAAAGACAGGACTCCAGGTGAACATAGACAAGACAGAGGTCATGAAAATGACCAACCAACAACAACAACAGCAGCAGCAACATCCAGCGCTAATCACCATCAACGGGAGGGATTTGAAAGAGGTTACTTCATTCACTTATCTAGGGAGAATTGTCTCAACGACAGGAGGAATGGACGAGGATGTCAAATCGAGAATCGGGAAGGCGAGAAACACATTCATCAACCTGAAACCAATCTGGGAATCTTCGTCACTCAGCCTGCATCAACAACAAAATTCGGATTTTCAATACAATCGTCAAGTCAGTTCTTCTATACGGATCAGAAACTTGGCCAGTGTGTCACAAAGAATATTTCCAACAGCCTGTTGCAGACCTTTATCAACAGCTGTCTTCGTTCTATACTGAAGATCAAATGGCCGGAAAGATTCACCAACAAGAAACTATGGGAACAAACAAAACAAGAACCAATCGCCCAACAACAAATATGCAGGAGAAAGTGGAGATGGATTGGACACTCGTTGAGGAGGCCGTTGGATGACATCGCGCGTCAGGCCAACGCTCGAGTGGAACCCGAAGGGGAAGCGGCGAGTGGTTCGTCGGTGCAACGGTGACATGGAGGAGATCGCGTGAAGAGGAGCTGAAACAGTATGGATTTACATGGATGCAGGTGAAAAGTACAGCACAAGACAGAAGCAAGTGGAGACGTGCAGCTGAAGCCCTATGTTCCACTAGGAACCCAAGGGAACAATAATAATAATAAAAGACATTCATAATGGTCATTAATAATTTCTTGTCAAAATGATACGATTTATAAATGGAACTCATCATCGTCATCATCATTGTATGCAGTGCGGTTGAGTTCTTTGCAGCACAACATTTGAAGTAACTACTTTCAACTGGTTAATCAGAATGAATCTAAAAGCTGGTTAGATTAGTGGACAGTTGAATAGGTAGACATCGAAGTAAAGTGACAGATGGATGAAAAGTAAACTTCAGCCCAACTTTATGTCAACTGAAAATATTACTCAATTTCTATTGCTGAAATACGAGAAAAAACGCAATGAGAAAAGGATGGATGATGGCTGGTGAAAATAGGCATAAAGTGGTAACTACCCTAAGATGACACACGCATCCAAATACTCTATTTGGAAATATCTTCAGTCGTATCATGTATCACGGCCTTACTCTTAGGTTGTTATTATTTTACATGACTCAACTTAAGGTTGCAATTACTTCACACACGCACACACGCGAAGATATGAATGACTTAAGGAGTATTAGGAATATCAAAGCATTGATTGGTGAACATAGAATATTCCTTGGGATAATTGCTTTATCAGGTTCTACAACCATATATATATATATATATATATATATATATATATTAGTTAAGCAAGAAACGTTACTGTCCGCATTAGTAACTTTTAATAACATGAAATCAATAGGATCAGAAACGCAAGATGTTTGTATGAGTAGATGATTACTAGACCACAGTTCAAAACATATGTATGCGATAATAAGCATAACTACCGTACTTAACTATAGCTCATACCTAAAAAGGTATGACGTAGTGCTGTATTTATGAATTTATAGATTACAAAGCAGGCAAGGGTAGCAATAGTGACTACACTTGTTTCTTCTGTGTACAAAGTTCCCGCTGTTTCGAGAGAATTCCCGCGACTTTTACTGTTTGGAGTATTCCGTACCCGATGACTTTTGGAGATTTACTAGGTAAACGATAGACGGTTGAAAAAGATTCTTCAATACAATTGGCTTTACGGTCTGTTTGAATTCTGTGTGCTAACATTCGGATAGTTAATACTTTTTATCATACCTTAACCTAGACACACAATGATAGCTGTTTCCAAGTACGAAAAATCAATTTCCGGGAACAGTGGCCGATGTAATTGCATGTCAATGCTTTCACTTTAGTGAGATGGGATCATGATAAACTCGCGTAATTAATACAAATCGTTTGCCTTGATCATCACATTATATAGTCGTCATTAAAATCATTAAAAACCATGTGTTTTTTGTTTTCCCTGATACTTTTGTCAATAAGTTCTGTGTATTAGATATTTGCAGGCAATCGGCAGGAGGCCTTGCGTGACCTAGATTTCGTGCTAGTTGACACACAGCAATCAGCAAGGCGTATCTGCAACCTTGAAGGAACTCATGTCCCTTCTGAGATTCGAGCCCACGTCACCCAGTGCTGCAGTCGAAGACGTTACCACTGAGCTATTCGGTCTCGCGATTGACCTCCCGTAGGACTGTAGTGGGTATTTTGATTGTGCGACATGTCTAGTTCTTCCTTTGGTGAAGACTGAATTCTATCAGTCAGCCAGGTTTGCAATGTGTCCACCATTCTAGGTAGCTCACCATCACGGTTCACCTAGGTCCAAGGCTTCCTGCCGATTGCCTCCAACCATCTAATATCATTAAATCAATGTGCACCGTGATGGCGAGCTACCTAGAATGGTGGCCACATTACAACCTGACTGATTGAATTCAGTCTGCACCAAAGAAAGGTCTAGACACACATCTCACTAGTTACTAGTGTCCAATAAAACGTTCTGTGTATGCCTACATTTCAGTAATATGGTTTTATTTGATGAAATATTTAGGGATGAATTACAAAAGCCCCAAATAATTATAGTCAGTCATTACTCCTTTTATATTCTAAAACTTTATTAAGTTTACCTGTCACTAATGCTAAAGTTATTGTTAATACTGACAATTATTCTCAACTATTATAGAACCTTACAGTTGTTCTTTTTCGAGGAATGTTTATAAGGCAACATTAAAGTCTCATGTTTAAATCCTTACTTCTTAAGTTTTCGAAACACTTACGGTAGGCCATATCAAACAATCGTCTTTCTAACTACCTTAATTCAAAAAGGATCTTAGACATATTTATATCCTTGTGTTTGTATTGAATACAGAAATTTATTACAGTTTGACTCTACATTCATTTATTTAAGGTTATGGGACAGTGTCGTTGTAAACCAGATCGTAGTGGACGTAGATGTGATCAGTGCAGGAGATTGTTTTATAGTGATCCAACTGCTCCAGATGGATGTAGACGTAAGTTCATGCATTGACTTGGAATGAAACTAAGGCATTACTGTATTATGTGAATGTGTTAACTTTGGTACAAATAACTTACTGGTATAGTTTCAGATATTGGTGATGGGTAACCTAGATTCTGCTGACATTTGTTGAAAAGTACTAAACTGAGGTTGCCAGCAGAAACCGCGAAGACAGGACTTCAGGTGAACATACAGAAGATAGAAGTATTGAAGTTACCTATCCAACAACAGCAAGCACCAGTTACTATCAGTGGCAGAAATCTACAGCAAATCACCTCTTTTACTTACCTCAGCAACAACCTTCCAACTACAGGTTACACAGATGAAGATGTCAAGTAGAGCCAGAATCATATAAGCCAGAAAACAATCATTACTCTGAAATCAGTGTGGGAATCTGCTGCAATCAGCACAAAGAACAAGTTTCAGATTTTCACTATGGTACAGAGACTTGGCATGTCACCAGAAGCATTTCCAACAGCCTGCCAACTTCTATCAACAGCTGCCTTCGCTTGAAACTAAAGTTCAGACGGCCAGCCATAAAGGATTGGCTACAAGGAACATTGGCAATGATTCTACTAAGAGCTTGTTGACCAACTAGCAAATATGCTAAATGAAATGGAGATGGATTGGTTACACACTGAGGACTGTTGTGAGAGACACCATCACAACCCGAATGGGAATTGAAAAGTTGGACGTTGATCCTAGGGTGACACGAAGGAGATGGCGTGAGATGGGGCCAGCTGAAGAGGACTTCAAAGGATAAAGTGGATTGAAAATGTGCTGCCGAAGCCTTATGTTCCACTCGGAGCCTAAGGGAATAGTAATAATACTATAGTAATAAAATCTAAGTCAACCAGCACATTACATTGATGAGTTCTTAAAGTCTAGAATTTTCTTTCTGATAACTATAGTAAAGTCACCTTCTTAAAATATTTTAATATAGAAACTTTTACTCTTGTGAGAATAACAAATTCACGTCATAAATCTATTCACAAATCGATAAACAATTGTTCAGGCAATACATGTCCATTTTTGAGTACAAATTATCATTTAGATATGATAGAGAAGATTTGTAGTTCAGGTGGATGATATTAGTGTTTGTTAAATTCTCTGTAATACATGATTTTAAATGTGAAGCTTTCACTAATTATCTAGACAACATCATCAGAGCAGACTTCAGTTTGAACTGGGCTTCTTAAATTCTCCAAGAGTTTATCAACCACTTCTGCTGGCAACTTTGAACGTGGTTGGTTGCTTCTAGAGACTTCTTTACCCTCTAGTGGACTGGAAGTCAAAGTCTGCTTTGAAGGCAGTGTCTAGAAAGACCAGAAGAAGCTTCGCGATTAAACCATCTAGATCAGAGAGCATAAAAACAGCAAATTAACTCCATTTTAAGTCTCCGATCATCAACCTCATCCGTTTCGCTCATCAAGGTTATATATCTGTACACAACTCAGAAAATATAGTCTATTGAAGCTTGCTCCCAGTCATGCACTTCCGAATGTAGCTTGAAGGCAAGCCAACTGGGTTAGTGACCGTAGTACAAACTTAACTTATAGAATCAAGCCAAAACTATACGCGTGATACTGGTTACTTCTTAGTGGCCAGTCAGGGATTAAGCTAGGGTAGTATCACATATCTTGACCAATTTTTCAGTCTAATCTGGTTGATTCAGGCATAGTGTGAGATACAGAATTCTATGCTTCTATGTATTCAACATCTAACAGAAGCGTTTTACACTTTCAATTTTCAGCCTGTGAATGTGATAGAGCCGGATCTACAAGTGATGTCTGTGATGCTTTAACTGGACAGTGTCCATGTCGAAGTGGGATAACTGGTCTTCGGTGTGATCGATGCGATCGAGGAACGGAAGGTATCCTGCCTAACTGTAATCCATGTGGTGAATGTTGGAATAATTGGGATAAAGCAATCGATAATGTTATCAGTAAGTTCTTTTTCTGTCTTTCCCTCTTATAAGTAGTAATTTTATGAATGCATGAAATTACACAGACTATATGAATGAATTCACGGCTATGTAAAACTGGGCATAGAATTAAATAATTGGGCTTCAAAATCAACACACAGAAATTAGGTAGTTACCTGGGGTTCTAGTGGGAAGTCGTGACCAGTAGGGTGCAGCAGGTCGGGTGTGAGGACAAATACTCGCCGAAGACATTGGCTAGCGGTTGCGCTATATCGTGAATTGGCAGAAGTTAGAATTCCTGAGCCATTGAATCAGGTCCCAGCGGCTTAATGGTATACGAGCTAGCCTTGTAACCATAAGGTCCTGGGTTCGAATCCCAGGGGGTGCATCTTGCTGAAGAGTCTCAAACTAGGGCGAAACAGCTGTCCAGTACTCCGAGGTTTTCGAATGGTTCTCTAACCAATGTCAGCTCATGATGAAATCCTGTAACAAATCAACCAAATCCCTACAAAAAAATACTTGAATAGAAATTAAATTGTTGGTGAGAAGTACAAGAATATTATCGATGGCCTAGCAAGCGATCGAACCCATCACCTTCAGGCTACAAATAGTAAGTTTGGATACCTTCAGCAACTAAGACCAAAAACCGCTACAATTCTGAATCAAAGATTCCTTTTACTAACCTTTATACTTAAGACTACATTTAGGATCAGGCGGTTTGAATTTTTTGTAATATGTATCCTTAGCCAACCACAAATGATGCAATTGAATGAACACATCAACAAAGAACACTACATTTAATTTGCCACAGATTCAGAGAAGCCTTTGAACTAGCATACTTATTCGCTCTCATAACTAGTGAGATTCTGAAGATACAATAAGCCGACGATCCTGATTTTCTAATGTAGGAAACGATCTCAACACTGAGTTTGGTTTTTAGCCTGTTCAATTACCGACAATAAAACGAATTTGAAAAGAAGGAGGTGCAACGAAATTTAAAATAAAAGAAATTAAATGAATTCATAGATTACTAGCAGTAGTATTTAGAATTTTAAAGTCCATAAGAAGTAATCTCCTCTTCTCTAATGTTATTCATTTCGAGTCATTTTATTAAATCTCCACCCATAAAGTATGTTGTTGGATATTCATAAACTTTATGCATTACACTGAAATCACCAAGATCGTGGCTGTCATTCTCTATTCAATCAGACGTCTCTAGCTAAAAATGGTGGGAATTATCAACTGGCAGGTGGGTGATCTTGATCTTCCTTTCTCAGATATTGCCAAGTCGAAATGTCATCTGTAAACGCTGCGTTAGGAGGAGACCTTCTTTCCTAGTTCTATGCCTAACGTAGAATAAAGAAAGATTGAGCGAAGAAATATTTATTTTTTAATTAGGTCCTCATCTCTGGCTCTACTCTAATATATATATGGCATTTTTATTACAATACACAGCAGTTTACCAAACAAGTGGCTATATGTTTGTTAACAATAATTAAACAGTGTCAAAATGTCAATCGGTTGATAATTAACGAAGAAAATCAATACACACTTAAAAGGTAGAAATGGTTAGAATAAATTAATTTTACAAAGATAACACGTAATTAAAGATGAAGTGATCAAAATAAATAAAAATAAAATTATATAATTTGGAAAATTATAATTTTTATAGTTTTTAAAGGTTTAGGGGAAGGGGGACGACGTAGTCCTGTTTATGCATTCTTGTAACGATGGTTACGGTAAGGAAATTGGCTGTACAAATTTCTTCTGAACACAGAGGCTTGGCTTCTTCAGGTGGATTCAGGTGAATCATAGTAATTTTTTGGTGTATTAATTTCGTTTTGGCTCAGACTGGCTAATTTTTGTGAGGAGGCATTAACTACTCATGGTCAAGGGATCTGTCGTTGGTTCTAGCTCCAGTTCCCTAGCTACTGAGTAGAATAAATCTCTGAATGTGGTAATAATAACTTTTTGAATCCAAAATATTATTTACTAATATGTCTTTAACTGGAAGTGTTGGTATTTTTCCTGAGGAATCGGTGTTCCGTCTAAAGTTTTGAAGTAATTTCTGTGATTTAGCAGGTTATCGACAGTGCCTATTCATATTTTGCTTTTTTCTTTCATCTCTTAAATAAAGGTGAATTAGACCGTCTCCAGAATCAGACTGGTCAACAGTTGCCTAGAGAATTAAAGATTTTATTCGATAGTTTAGTAAGTCTTTTAGATCAGATTGAAAATCTACCCTGGATGACTACAGAAGATGCAAGGCTGAATGAATTCCGTGACATGCTGAAACGGACAGAGTAAGTTCATTAGTATTTTTTTTTAAATAAACACCTTTAGAAGATAATTTTGACAATATTGTTGTGAAAGGTATTCACTTAATTTTTAATAAATAAGTTTTCTAAGACTGATGACATCTGACGCGTTACTAAACTATTCAGAAATACCTTTATTGCCTTGCTTACTGAAGCTGGTATTCCTCAGGGTGCAGTTCTCTCTCCTTTTCTTCTTCTTTCTTCTTACATGACTTACCTCCTCCTAGTGAAATCAACTTCGTCAAATACGCTAATGATCTGACCATCTCGCTTCTGGTCAAGTCCCAGTTTGACTGTTGCAAACTTAATTTCTTTTTGTCGGTTATTAGCCAGTGGTCTAAACTAAATGGTCTTAACTAAACAGCTGTTTAAGTATTTTTCTTGTAACTCAGTATGGCAATAGTTCGTTCATAAAAGATTATATGCTCGTACTACCAAGTATAGGAACTCAACGATACCATATTTGGCCAGTGTTCTATGTGAAAGAGTCAATATAAAGCGTGAAACTTATGGGTTACTATGTTTGTTAGCTAAATAATTGGCCCTTTTCTTATCTCCTATTTGTAATCTATGTGACACTACCTCAATTAACTGATTATCTTGGCTACTAACCTTATTATTATTACTTACAATTTTCTTTCGTATATATATATATATATATAAAATGCTATCAGGCTTTTGTGTGAAATTAATAAATTTAGCATGTTTGTGTTATTGTATAATTTGTATTCCTTTTACAATTTTCACTTATCATTCATTTTAGGGACACGGTTATGCGTTTATCCTCCCTTGATCAATTCACAGACAGTCTAGCCAAATGGGATGATATAATGACTGAACGATTAGCTGAACAAATGGATCGTAGAGCACGTGTGAATGAAATGAAAGAACGCCTTGAAGCGCTTACTGAACAACTTAAAGGTGCAATGGATGAATCTACAAGATTAGAACATCTTGATCAGAAAGGTTTGGAAAAAAACAGCCGACTTTTTATTAGAGACGTTTTTTTGTGGTGTATACTACTATTAACTGTTATGAGTAACTAGAAATCACTTGCAATAAACAATAATACATGTTAACTCGAGCAAACTAGTCAGCTGAGAAACCACAAATTCTGAATAGATACCTGAGATGACAGATGACAACATAGAATGGTGTTAAGCATTTGCGAAATACACATTTCAAGGTGAAGATTTATTGTGACATACTTTGGAAGCAAAATGTATTCAGACCATATCACATGATTTGTTTGATACTGAAGATGGCATGAATCTTGTAAATACGTTATGTAGTAATAAGTGTGTCGTTGAACCTGCTGTCTGATCTGATAACCTCAAAGCTGAACGAGCAAATAATCAGAAGGGACATGAGTTCCTCCAAGATTGGAGATACGCCTTGTTGACGAGTGTGAACAAACACCAAACCTAGGTCCAAGGCTACCTATCGATTGCACCATGATGGCAAACAACCTAATATGGTTTCGACATTACACACTTGACTGACAGAATTCGGTCTGCCCCAACACCAAGGACTATTATTATTGTTTCCTTTAATTCTTAGAGGAACATAGGGCTTCAGCCGTGCGTCTCCATTGCGTTCGATTCTCTGCTAACGTTTTCACCTGGCTCCAAGTCTGCCCACACGCTTTCATCTCCTCTTCACATGACCTCCTCCAAGTCACCCTCACACTGACGACCAACTCGCCGCTTCCCTTTCGGGTTCCACTCGAGCAATGGTCTGTCTTATGATGTCACTTGATGAATTCCTCAGAGTATGGCCAATCCACCTCCATTTCTTCCTTCATATTTGTTTCACAATCGGTTCCTGCTGTGTTGGTTCGCTCCCAGAGATCTCTGTTGCTGATCTTTTCTGACTGGCCATCTGATCTTGAGTCGCATTGAGCGAAGACAGCTGTTGATGAAGGTCTGTAGTTTGTTTGAGATGCTCTTTATGACACGCCAAGTCTTTGATCCGTATAGTGAATAGCACTGACTTCACAATGGAGTTGAAAATTGGATCTTATTTTCGATGCTGAGTGCTTTTGACCTCCACACAGACTTGAGAGTAGTGGAAGTTTGTCTTGCTTTTCCGATTCTTGCTTTGATATCCTCGTCAGTTCCGTCCGCCTGTAGTTGAAACGATGCTTCCTAGGTAGGTAGGTAAAAGAGGTTGTTTCTTTCAGGTTCCTCCCATTTATGCTGATTGTTGTCTGTTGTTGTTGTTGCTGTTGGTGGTGTTGACCAGGAATCTTCATCACCTCTGTTTTCTCTATGTTCACATGATATTAGTTACTTCCTAGTGTCCGATCAAGACAATCAGTCATTACTTAAAGATGGTTAGCAAGCAATGTTATCGGGTATTTTCTAGTACGGATATAGACTTCACTCTTCAGTGTTGTTTTACGAGAAGGGCAAGAAAATCACTAGAATTCACGAGTCATCTATCTCCTGCACTGACCATCTTTACATCATTTATAATGGCAACTAGATGATAGCTTTTCTCGGAATATTTCATTCTTGTAAAATGAGAGACAGTGGAAATTCGCATTAGGTTAACGAGGAAATAATTCCCCTCTGTGTATTAACTGTTCTTCCAGGGAACTGTCGAGAGTTTTATTGATTTGAATCAATGGTAACGGCAGTATTATTATTCGTATTCTTTTAGAATAAGGACTATCGAAAAATGTGTAACCAACAAATAGAGTTCATATATGCATAGAGTCTGCCATATGTTGTTGATGGACAGATTGAAATCAGATATATCAGCATCAACTATATCCCCACTTTTCTGGTTTGAAGTCTGAATATTATAAGTAGAAAAATGGAATTCAATTGTCAAGGCTATTTCATCTAGTACCAAATGTTAGAATTCAGTGGACAAGAAACCCAGTCTGACCCAGGTTTTGGTTTGACCGACCCTGGTCAGCAAGTTATGCACACATTCTTGAGTAGATTAGTGCCAGAGAGACAGATTAGATAATACACTTTAATCGATCATTGGAAGATAATCAATGAGGCTTAGAAGTTACTGGTCATTTAATTGTTAAAATTAATTCTTTCAGATCAATGTAGTGACTGTTCTTACCTTCTTCGGTACCTAACAGTATTATATGATCACTGAAAATATGTTCTGGAGTTCCTTATATAATCCAATTCACTCTTGCATGTGCTAAATATAAGTGACTAACATTTTTACGAACAAGTGTTTACAGATGACCAGGAGATTTGTTTTGTAACGGATTGATTTCAGATTACTCTGCACCACAGATCCTAATGGGCTTGGAAACCAATGAAAATCAACTTAGCCTGAACAGCTGTTTCGTTCAAGTTCATTGATTTTCAACGATTTATAGAACTTTGGAACTTCAACTCATTAATAAATTTGTGAAATTCTCTCCCCAACATCTGACAGTCTTGATTTCAACCTTCAATATGTTCGTCGATACTAGTGAAGATTTCCAGACTAGGATTAAACATCTCTGCAAGACTGCTTAGACTTCAGGGGTTCTTCAGCTTATATTCTTATATGTTTGCTGTTTTTCAAAATGTAACAAACATTTATTTTTCTTGTAGGAGCATATTTATCAGTTCTACGTTCAAATGATATTGCGAATAGAGTGAAAGGCATTCAAACGAGTATAGAATATCAACGTAGTGGATTTCAAGGGGAATTAGTGAACTCAAAACGTGAACTTGAAGCAGTTCAAACACGTGCCGATCAAATGAATGCAGACTGGACACAATTAGACAGAAGAATTGGAGAATTTCGTGAGAAAATTCGTCAAACAAATAGACTAGTAGGTAACATATGGTTTTTGAAGGGTTAACCAAATTGACTAGCAATATGACTAACTGTTGAATGCCGCTGGATGTTGATTAACTATTTCAGTAGTTGTCACCTCTAATTTCCTGCAGATGATATTTACAGAAAATGCATCAAACTTCATAATGAACCAATAAGATTTGCTCCTTCAAAGTTACCTAGCAAATAATAATCTTGTCAATCATATTATCTATGTGTGTGCTAGCTAATGCTTGCTAATCACAAGACTTCCAAACTAGAAAACATTTTGGTGGAACAATTGAAAATGAAGTTAATTATACATAAACTTTTAAGTTAATCGATGAGTTGTGAGTGCAAAACGTATGCGTGGTATTTTGGCGCGAAATCACTTTTGAATTTTCACGCTAATATTTAATATTGATTAAGCACCATAGACGTATCAGTCCAGAATATGTTATAAATGCGTACTATATTGTTCAGAATGTAATTATAATTTAAGTTTAAAATTTGTTCATAGATGTGAAATTCTTCATTTGACAAAATATGTTTGTCTTTCACATAAACAAAAACTATTGAATATCTTTAACACTTATTAGATTGCTTAAACCAATGGTATTTACGCCTTGATTTGTTTCTCTGCAAATTAATTGATATATAATCGCTATAATCACTTTACTCACTAGTTCATGAGCGGTTTGGAATTGTAAAGTTCACAATACTGTCTTCGCCCCACTTCACTCGCAAACACTACTTGTAGTTATTACCATAGTTCTAACAGTGTTGATGACGTTTAGGTTGATCCTAATTTCTTAGAGAAATCCATCAGATAGAAGTTGATATACTCACTATATGTGTCTCATGAGTTTGTCTTTAACTTACAAATTGAATTTTGTCTTACTAATCGGTTCAAACGTGCGTCGGTGGTACAGCGGTAAGGACGCTCGCCGACCATACACATGGTCCGGGTTTCGATCCCCGGCCGACGCACGCCTTTACCTCGCTAAACCAGAACTAAAGCTGGTAAAGAGGAAAGGTTGAGCATGAGGATAGCAACCCTATCCTGTAAAAATAAACGCTGCTACAGAAACGTCAAGCCTCCAGCTTGAAGCCCTATGTTCCACTGGGGAACGTGAAGGAATAAAAAGAATAGGTTCAAACAATTAAAACTTGACTGATGGATCACTAGTGGGTAAACATTGTCAGGTGTCTAGTCCATAGTGTTGACCAAATTTCACCAACCAATTTAGCCATATGTTCATCAGGCTAAAGTAACAGACCAGTAAGCAGGGAATATATAATCGGACCTACCTGCCGAATACTCCCAACCGCCTAACATTAATTCAGTGTGCACAACAGTAGTGAGTCACATAGCTTGTTACAAACATTCCTTCTTGACAGATTGAATTCAGTCAGAATTGACACTAAGGATTAGACTTATGGCACTAGTTACTCCCTACTGACCAGTCAGTGAATTCATTACAGTTCTACAGAGGGTCAGTCGAAGGCTTGAATAGCTTATTACAACTGGCTACAGCAATGTGCGATGCGAGTTCGAATTTGTTAGGAGACATCAGTTCCTTTGATGTTACAGAGACGCCGTGCCGATAAGTGATTTTTTTATTCCTTCACGTTCCCAGTTTAACATAGGGCTTCAAGCTAGAGGCTTGCAGTTTCTGTAGCAGTGGTGATTATTTCTCCAGGATTGGGTTGCTAGCCCCAACTAGCCCAACGTTTCCTCTTTACCAGCCCTATTACTGGTTTAGCTAGGCAAAGGAGTGTGTCGGCCGTGAATCGAACCCCGGACAATGTGGATGGTTGTCGAGCGTCCTAACCTCTGTGCCACCGACGATAAGTGCTAGTAAGCACGAAATCTAAGTCTAGGCTGTCTCACCTTCTACCTTCAACCATGTGACATGATAAATGCACTGAAAAATATTTATCAGTCTAAAAAATGATTAAGTTTAATGGTTAATTGTTTATTCATACTTGTGATTACCGGCTGATATATCTGGACCGAACTAATTAGCCTTGTTTGCACAGATAGGCTCTTTGAACGGCTGCCCCATTATTATCATAATCAATAACTCGAAGTTACTTGTTTGGTGGTTGTTAGTAGTGGAATCCATTTGGCACATTTCATCGATTTTGGGGCTCTATCGCCGGATATTCCCGCTCCTCAGAGACTTGAACTTAGTACCTATCGCTTCAAACACCGAAGGGTCATGTAATAGGTTGGGGAGGCAGGATGTTTAGTTTTTGGAACTTTTGTCGGACCATCAAGAATCTATGAGATTATTGGCTGAGTGGGCTTTAACCTTGCTTCCTATATTCTTATTCCACAAACGACATCAGTCTAGGAAGAAACTGAAGAAATATCCAACTGTTCGATGAAGCATTTTGTTTAGTTAATGACTTATCAGTCTACTTTACCTAAAACCTTGATTTTTTTTCACTGCGCAATGAAAACTTGGACAATTTGTTTTAAATTGTGATCCATCGCAATAATATCCACATTTATGTTTCAGATATGTGGTGACAACAGTCTTTTACCTGGTGAAGATTCAGACACTAAAGTATGTCCATCTACTTGTGGTGGAGCTGGTTGTGATTACTTTTCCAAATCCACTGATCTGTTATCAACACCTTTGATCACTACGAAAAATGGTCGTCCATTGACAGGTGCAGAGCTGAATTTGCGCACTGGACTGATTAGCACATGTGGAGTCAATGCTGGATGTAATGCTAGTAATGCTGGACGGTTAAACTTACGCATGGAAGAGTATTTAAATCTTCAAATCCGTTTGACAAATGCACTACACAATGTTTATCGAGCTGAAAGTGTTATTTCAAAGGTGAGTAATTGTTAGATTTGCCCCTTGTTGTAAATCACAAAGCGTAATCTTTCAACTGTATTTGTTGACAGTAAAAAGACTTCACCGATTGATGGTATATTTTGATTCTATCACTCTGACTGTTTTCAACCTAATCGTATGTCAACCAACAATGCTCATCGAGGAGGCGGCTGATAGGTATGAGTAACACGTGTCCTATCGATCTCAATCTATGTAGCTTCACAGCCTCATTGACTGATTTTAATTCTTTTAAATATCACTCTATGCTTAACTTCAAAATCACTCACTACAAGTAGAATTCAAACACCTATGGTTAAACACAGATAGCATGTTCATATATTCCACTTGACAGACATAAAGTAAGAAAAGAGAGAACTTCTGCGCAGCACACACGTCATTTGGTCGGTATCTGGATATCGTGTCATTACCAGAAATGACGAAAGTTAGCCAACACCACATAAGCCTTCTGCATCCATGCTGAGATTTCGTCAGCAATCAGTCTATCAGAGACTTGGCGCGTCATAAAGAGCATCTCAAACAAACTACAAACCTTCATTAACAGTTGTCTTCGCTCAATACTCAAGATCAGATTACCAGCCAGAAAAGATCAGCAACAGAGATCTCTGGGAGCGAACCAACACAGCAGGAACCGATTGTGAAACAAATATGCAGGAAGAAATGGAGGTGGATGGGATTGGCCATACTCTGAGGAAACCATCAAGTCACATCACTAGACAAGCCATTGCTCGAGTGGAACCCGAAAGGGAAGTGGCGAGTTGGTCGTCAGTGTAAGAGTGACTTGGAGGAGGTCACGTGAAGAGAAGATGAAAGCGTGTGGGCAAACTTGGAGCCAGGTGAAGACTCTAGCAGAGAACCGAACGCAATGGAGACGCACGGCTGAAGCCTTCTGTTCCTCTAGGAATTTAAGGAAATCGGTCTATTGCATCTGGTACAAATTATTGAATAAGTGAAGTGGTCAGTACGCCCATCCGCTTAACCCCTTCCATTAAAATAGAAGTTAGTACACACCCATCCCACAGCATCATCTTGGATCTGACTTCTAGAACTTTTTTCTATTCAGCATAAATGGTGGTGGAGTGGATGGTGGCAGCGATGGTAAATAATTCTTAGTCTGTTTATTCTTATTAATCTCTAATCCAGTTGCAGAATTATTTTCGCTGTTGGAAAATGTTTGAATACTATACAGATCTGTTATTTGAAGCCTTTGTTGTCTTCGTGGTCGAATAAGCATATTGGTAACAGCAGGTGAGGTGTTTCCTGTAGGATTAGTACTAGTACTAGTAGTCAGTATCGTTTTCATGGTTCTAGGATTGGCAATACCTGTAGTTTGTTTTATAATAACGACAGGTAGTTGTTGTTGTAGAGGCGTTTAACTGTGTCTGATTAAAGACCAAATTAGGATAAATTTATATTCTAAATATTTATTAAGTCTGAAACATACTCATCTACAGTTGACCTTTTAGTTGGTGATGATGATATAGCTTCATTAGATTTCCCCTATAATAGACGATTATCATTATAATTTCCATGAGATATTGGTAAACAGTCTGTGTGTGTTCCTCCATTTGAGTCTGCAATTGGTATAGCATATCCAACTTCTTGTTTAGGCAGTAAGAAAAGTCAAGTCAGGCAGGACATAGCAAACCGCTCTTCAATACACACGTCTACTGATCGATAGCCGGAAATCACGTAGGTTGGCGAATGCCACATAAGCTTTTTTTTATCCATGCTGATATTTCGTTATCAATCAGTTCATTCGGTGTAATGAAACTTCCGAAATATTTTAGTTAAGTGGTCCACATGCTCAACAATTTCATTTCTTATGCTTAAACTAGTTATCCGTTTAGCATGATCCCATAGCATCACAAGACATTTAACAGGGGAGGATGGTATGTCTAATGTACTAAGATTTTTCACTGAAGATATTCAGAAAACTTGGCATTTCTTCAGCATCTTCACGCCGAAGGACAACATTATCTGCTTTCTTTAAATAGGCAAGAGAGTCTTCTGGTATTAAGTCAGTCCCTAAGTCTCTAAAGTCGAGCAGGATCACATCCATTAGTACATCTGCGATTACACTGAACAAAATTGGAAACATTTGGACTCCATAACAGACATCACTGATTATTATTATTATTTTAGATGACAACTCTCCATAAACTCATAAATGGCTTGGTGAGTTCGAGTAGAATGGCCTGATTAGTGTGACACAGACTCTCCACACTCCTTTCACTGCTAAAGATTGCCACAGAACCTATCAGTCGAAAGGATCGGAAACTTCATAGTTGGTGTAAATAAAGCAAGAACATGTATACACCATGCGATTTTACACAGTTTTTTTTATTCCTTTACGTTCCCAGTGGAACATAGGGCTTCAAGCTAGAGGCTTGAAGTTTCTGTAGTAGTGGTGATTATTTTTACAGGATGGGGTTGCTAGCCTCATGCTCAACCTCCCCACTTTACCAGTCTTACTACTGGCTTATCGAGGTAAAGGAGTGTGTCAGCCGTGGATCGAACCCCTGACCACTTGCGTGGTCGGCAGGCAGTCTACCGCTGTGCCACCGGCGACCACACAGTCTACTTCTTATTACTCCGAAGTTATATTCTAAAATTCTAAGGTAATAGATTAGTTCACAAAGTATTTACTAGTTCATTGGAGATAGGTTGGATACTGAAATCTGTGAAATAAGCATAATCCATGATTATAGACTGTGGGGATTGTGAATGAAAATCGCCTACAGATTAATGCCCTTTTTGTTAACCCGGTGTTTTCGGATTTGAATTTACATCAATATAATAAAAATACTTCCATATTAGTTTGTTTATTAGATGTATCACACAGTGAAACAGTATTATTTACTGAATGACGAGGTTTCGAACAAAATTTATTGTTCATAAACATATCAATTATAATCACACAACTTTGAAACTTGAGTTTTATAGTTTTCTTTGTCTTCTCCTATTTGAGGGAATCTAAATCATCAGTAGTAATTCCATACAAAGAAGGAACCTCGGAAACCTTACGCAGTATTCTTAACAAGGTAGGAATAAAAGTGACTGGCATTCAAACCCACAAACTCAATTAGAAACAAGCTTTGTCGGTTCAAGGATCAATCCTGTGCAGCCTTTAAAACAAAACAATTGAGTTTATCTAATACCCTGCCTGAAATGACTGTCAGGTCAAATACATAGATCAAACTAGTAGAACAGGGGCAGTCAGACTAGCCGATCATAAAATCCTAGCAAAATCTAGATTGGTTGACCCGAATAACATGAGAAATCTACAGAATAGTTCAGTTATAGCAATACATGTAATTACACACAACCATACAATAGGATGGATGGGATAGGATGACAGTTTTAAAATCTAATGTCACAGGGTATAGGGAGAGATTGATAACAGAAGCTTTGTTTATCGAATCAACTGCAAATACATGCAATAGGAATGATTCATCACTTGTCCCCGATATCTGGAAAATTCTACTCCCCCTACGACAAATAGGGGAAGACGAAGAAAACTATAAAACTCAAGTTTCGAAGTCGTGTGATTATAATTGATATGATTATGAACAATAAGTTTTGTTCGAAACCTTGTCATCCAGTAAACAATACTGTTTCACTGTGTGATACATCTAATAAACAAACTAATATGGAATTACTTACTACCACAGTGCCCAAGTTTTACACATATTTTAATGATAAAAATACTATTTGTAGCATGAAATGTGAACACATTGTTTCCTGGCTTTTCTTAAGCCAGCCATAAGCAGCCTAAAATATACATCAGAATAATGAAATAAGAATATACAATTATTTTCCTGCTGATCAGAACTAAGCATGGAGATGATCACTTTTGCAGAACATCAGATGGAGCATAATTACATTACATAAACCCTACAGTTGACACAGAAAGAAACTAACTATTTATAGGAAGTTGGGAAGAAGATTTCAGATTTCTTGGAGAATTACTGAGTAACATACTGGAAAAAAATTATGTAATTATATAAACTCGAATAATTGAGTTAAGGTCAATGGTTTAAAAAATGATTGGTATTATTAATACAGCAGAATGCATCCCTATGTACAAAGTTGAATAGTTGTTAACGTTGTAAGATAAGATAAATCATATATTTCTTGTTTAAATGTAGTTTGGCTGAAGCCATTTTATACTAATCGATACAGCAGAACAAATAAAATTTGAACTTTTTGTCTGTTGATTGTTGTGAAGTCAGTCTGGAAATTTTTAAGTCTCAGGCTTTTGCAAATACGTCCAGAGTATTGAATGAATGCTTATCTTATTTTCCTCTAAATGTGACTTATTTTGGTACGTATGTGCCCATTTGTAAAGAGTTGGAGGTGACTTATGATTGGTGCCTGTCCTTTTACGATTAATAAAGAGCAAATTTAGTTTTATAAACAGTAATATGTTTGGTTGTCTGGTAAGTCCTAACAGAGGTAGCTCTTAGTCGTTTATTTATTCTTTGTTATATCCCATTGCCTTTGAAAGTTAACCGAATAAATACTGACTTTTTAATGGCTACAGTCAGGTCTTTTTCATTCCTACAGTGTTTCCACC